>CAUYRT010013431.1:0-10410 GCA_963574885.1 Lepilemur ruficaudatus
GTGCTTAACCGTGGCTTGAACTGCCAATGGTTTTCCCGTGCATAAAATAAAGCCATTCTTTTTTTTTCCCAACACGAACAGTGAGACTAGTAAAGCCATTCTTTATCATTGTTCAAAGGCCTGTGACCAGCTCCAACTTCAGCTCATGTGACTCTTTTAGTCTCCTTCATATTTATTTCTTATCTTAAAACTATCAAAAGAAAGTAAGGTTTATTAACACTAAAAAACGAGTTGACACAGAGCCCTCAGGTCCTGGGTCAGATGCTCAAGGCGCAGTCATCCATCCACATGGAGGCCAGAGGGTGCACCACGCCTACCATATGTTGCGGTTTTTAGGAGTCCTTTAAAATCGTAATTATATACTTATGTTCTCTAGCCTTTAACTACATCAAAATGAACAAGTGACTTAAAATAATTCCTACAAAGAAACTATAAAGACATCACCCCTTCCCAAAATAAGCACAGGCAACAAGAAAAAAGCAGTCCTGATACTGTTACTCCTTGTCAGAAGTTTTGTCAAAAACAATGAGTGATTAATCAGATTGAGATATGATTATACAGAAATCATGTTCCTTTCAAAAACTTTCCTTTTGCTATGTTTAATGGTAAATAAGATAAAGGAGAATGCTATATACATACGTACAATGATAAGAGCTCTATAAACTTCAGGTACATAAAAGGGTAGGATTAAAAGGGAATACAGAAAATCAAAAATAGCTTTATATCAGAAAAGCATTTCCTTCCAAATTCCTGCCACCCCATTAAAACAGTTTTTTGTTTGTTTGTTTTTTTGAGACAGAGTCTTATTCTGTTGCCCAGGCTAGAGTGCCGTGGCATCAGCCTAGCTCACAGCAACCTCAAACGCCTGGGCTAAAGCAATCCTTCTGCCTCAGCCTCCCAAGTAGCTGGGACTATAGGCATGCGCCACCAGGCCCGGCTAATTTTTTACATATATATATATTTTTAGTTGTCCAATTAATTTCTTTCTATTTTTTAGTAGAGACAGGGTCTCGCTCTTGCTCAGGCTGGTTTTGAACTCCTGAACTTGAGCGATCCTCCCGCCTCGGCCTCCCAGAGTGCTAGAATTACAGGCGTGAGCCACCGCGCCCGGCCTTAAACAGTTCTTTACTGTGGCTGTATCACCGTTTCCCATCTGAAACCTTTGGAGCTGGTGGGAACTATGGAGCATGAAGTGGAGAAATGCTCTGGTTTGGACAGAACTGGCCGACTCACGCTGAGGGAAGATGGGACAGCCAGAGCAGTAGTGAGAGGTTCAGGAAGACACCTTGGAACAGTGCCCACCCACCCTGGGACCGGGCACCAGCCGGCCCTGCTTACCTGCTCCTTGCTCATGTCCTCTGGAGCGAGCCCATCGACAATCGAGGTGCCTTTGGCTTTGCCTTTCTTCCCTTTCTTTTTGGGTGCCTTTGGTTAAAGAAATGATTGGGTAAGAGAAACACTAATGGCTTCTACTTCTTGGCTGGCTCTGATTTGCTCCTGGGGGCATTTGGCAAAGGAGTATTTATTCTAGAACCTCTCTCCCTACTGCTGTCTCATGCCCTCAACAGGAGCACTCACCTGGAGCACGTCACCCTGCACTCGCCTGGAGCACGTCACCCTTAACCACACATACCCATCCTGCTAACACATTTGGAGAAGCATGAACAAGAAATCTTTCTTTTCAAAAGAGAACATTTTTTACCAACAGATCAAAGGGAGAAAAGAAAAATAAATTTTTTAAATTTAAAGAATCAAAAAAGAACATTTTCTCCTTCTAAAATTAAGAGGGTGAACCCATTCCAAACTCATTCACTCCTTGGTATATGGCAAAGATTCTTTGGTATACATAAAAAATTTAGTAGGGCTCAAAAAAAAAAAAAAAAGGAACCCCAATACTACACTGCCCAATGTTACCACGGTGGCTACAGTGCTTGGTAACTACATGGGAAGACCTATAAAAAACCATTCATAATCCTAGCACTCTGGGAAGCTGAGGCCAGTGGATGGCTCGAGGTCAGGAGCTCGAAACCAGCCTAAGCAAGAGCAAGACCCCGTCTCTACTAAAAATAGAAAGAAATTAATTGGCCAACTAAAAATATACAGAAAAATTAGCCAGGCATGGTGGTGCATGCCTATAGTCCCAGCTACTGGGGAGGCTGAGGCAGAAGGATCGCTTGAGCCCAGGAGTTTGAGGTTGCTGTGAGCTAGGCTGACACCAGGGCACTCTAGCCGGGGCAACACAGTGAGACTCTGTCTCAAAAAAAAAAAAAAAAGAAAGAAACCATTCAATAACTGTAAGGAGAAATGTCTCTGGGTAGCAACGATCACTTCTGATAATTTGAGGCTTCTTTTCTTCCAGATAGAAACCCCTTCAGAGAAGCCTGGGCAGACAGCAGCCACCGTGAGTGCTCTGCAAATGGGTTACCAGCAGAACTGCCATGATGTCATGCCTGGTTTTAGCAACTTTGACAAGGTTGAAATAGAGAACCTTCTACCCCACTCCCTTCCCACAGCGCACTCAAGCAGATAGTGAATTTCCAAATCCTATCTGTCCTTCTGACTTTGCCATGCCCAACTCTCCAGCCCACGCTTTTATGTATCTACATGTCTCTGTGACATTTTTATGATTACAAATGTTACATGGAAATTTTAGAAAACATTGATAAGAAAAAAGAAAAATCATCCATATTCCCACAAGCTAATGATAAGTAGAAGTATTTTGGTGGGTTTTTCCCCCAGTGGGTTTTCAAAAGACCCATCCACTTAAATCTTAACTCCTAATGTACTGCTCTCTTTGTAATCCCTCTGCTCCAAGAAGGCCACCTCACTGGAGGACCCTAAAGGCCCTGGAGGAAGATACAGCATTTGGCATGTTCACAGCCAGCTGCAGGGTCTTGGTGGGGCTCTGGGAGCTCTCCAACAGGGAAGCGTCCTCCCTACCAGCTGACACCTGCCTAGAAATTGAGTTACTGACAGTTGTATCATCAAGGTGCAGGCCCTATTACACAAGACGGGGCTGGAGCACGAGGCAGCAAGCTCCCACCTTCCTCTTCTTGGTATAGGCCTAACTCCCTCCAGGCTCTCCAAGGCAACTGTGCTTCCTGTACCTCGAGGATGTCCTTGGTGTAGAGGGATCTCTAGCCACCCTGGTACAAGCCCCGGCTCTCCCTATCAGAGACCCTAGGGTAACCTCTACCTCCCCTCCTCCTTGGAGACCACTGTGTGCCCCAGAGCCCCGGTGAGGAGAAGCCCTTGGTCCCAAGGATCCGATAGACCGAGTCTTCCATTCCAGGATGGAAATCCCTTGGACCCAGGTTCCCTCTTCTGCAGACCGTGCACACTGGGCCCTGTTCAGGGGGCTTCCATGACCACTCCTGTGAGCACGGGATTCTGGAGAGCCCAGGTCTCTGAGCTCCGAATGCGTGCAGGCCCCAGGACCCGGAGCACCCTGAGCTCTCCCCACGGCTACTCCACCAGTGCGCGAGTCCCCAGTTCCAGAACCTGAGCTTCAGGCCTCCCCACCCTGCGGTCTTAGTGCGCGCAGGCCCAGGGGACCCCGCAGGCCCAGCCTCCTTGCCCAGGGGTCTCTCGGCGCACGAGGTCTCGGAGCTCAGGGCCCGCTGTCTCGGGGTCGCTGTGCGCAGGGCTGGCGGACCCGGGAGCCCCGGGACCCCGGCGCGGACCCCAGGCTCTGCTCCTCGCTCCCCTCACCATGGCGCCGGCAGACTGGCCCGGCTGCGACCCGCGGACCAACGCGCCCGCCCAGCGGAGGCCACGCCGTCTCCCGGCAACCGCTGGGCTATCCCGCGCGAAGTCTCGGGGGTCCTCGCGATACTCCGCCCGCGGCCACAGGCCCTGGAAACCGCGGGAGTGCGTCCCTAGCAACGCAGGTCGGGAAGGAGTCCCGGGTTGTGACAGTCGGGAAGATCCTGCAGACTCAATGAGACGCCTGATCTCCCCGACGTCCCTCAAGAATTTCGTTGCAGGATGTGTTTCCTTTATTGCTGGTGTCCCCCACTGGGCTCACCCGTGCTCCATGTGAGCTCCACCTGGAGCTCCATGAAGGGGGAAGACTGTTTCCCTGAGTCTACACCTGAGCTCCGTGCTGTTTCCTTCACTTCTGTACCGCAGCGCCTAGAAAAATACGCACGCGTGCTCAATAAAGAAGTGTTGAACGGTTGAGTAAGGGAGAGAATGAATGAAGGAATTACTGAATTAATGATCAATCTCCCACCCACGGCTCTGAGACATTATCCGAATTAGATTCAAATTGGAACTGAGACTCAGCCCCCCCTCCACTCACCCCACCCTGCCCACCTTTGCAGATCCCTCCCACCTGCCGCCCTGGTGAGGACCAAATATAATTGGGTTTACACGAACTCTCACAAAAACAATAAAAATAGGAAAGAAAAATATGTTCCAGATTAGCTACAAAATTTTGCCATCAGCAGTGTCCCCTTCACAAAAACAAACTGCTCTACCTGAAGAGGCCTCATCTGTGCCCCAACCCACCTCCCACCCATGGATGAGGAAAAGCTAGAAACCTCTGCTAGAGGCACTGCAGAAAAAAAGTTATTTTCCTTTTATAACCTCTTACTCTGAAAACTGCTAACCATTCTACCATTTCCAAAGCAAATTTCCCAACAACCCCTCTATTACCTACACCCAGTGATCTGTATCACCCAAAAGGCTGAGAGTTTGCCATAAGCAGGTACCCAACTTTACGTACCATTGGTTGTCTTTTTCCCAAGTTCTCAACTTTAGCATCTTCTTAAAAAGTGGTCTTCCAGCAAGTCTTGTTCTCCCATATGTTTTGGGATGCAGATTCCATAATCGAATCCCCCTAGAGAGTTGTGAAGGAAGACTCGGGTGGACTCAGGTTTTCCTGCCCAGTTCAGGGAGGAAGATGCCCTGGGAGCTGGCCTTGCTCAGGCCTCAGGCACCCACCCAGTGGTGGGAATCTGAGAGCCGCAGTGATGAGCCCTCAAGGGGCTTCCTGTTTGCCCACCCAAGCCCTGATTGTTCTTGGAGAGAAGCAGCCAGTTAGGCCGGTTGGAGGGACCTCCCTGACTCCGTGTGCACAACTTATTTACAGTAAGCCCTGAGGCCTTTGTGAGGCCTGGCCTTGCCACTGTGCCTGTGCAACCAGCAGCCAGCACCACTGTGCCAGCCTCCACTGGCTTGACATGGGCTTCTCCTCCAAGGCTGGGGTGGAGGGGGTCTCCCAGAGGAGGTTTGGCAGCCAACAGCACAGCTGGATAGCACAGCAGGGTAATTTTTATTATTTAACACTTACTTCAGAAACCCAATGTGCTAGGTGCTGCATGCTGATTGGCTTTTTGCTTTAAAAGTCTGGCTGGCAGTCTTGAATTAAATAAACACATTAACAATTATTACCTTCAGCAAAAAGGGCAAAAATAGGAGAGTTAGCTCAGGATAGCCTGCACAGGGTATTCATTTGTCACAAACCAACAGCACAGCTTGGTCTATCACTGAGGATTGCAGAGATGACTAGTTTAGGGAGCCTTGGCTACAGACTCCCTGGGCTCCCAACAAGGCCCACTGCAACATGTTCTTTTCATATTGAATTTTAGTTCTGATATTTTAAAAAAAGACTTTGATTCACATGTGTGGCTTAAGATACTGTCATTCAGCATCGAGTCATGCAGCTCAGAAACCCAGATAAATGGCATCTGACTTTCCTGTAAAATCCCAGAGCAAATGTTAACACATACAAACCAACTGGCTCTTCTGTCTAATGTTTGGGTCTTTCTAACTCCCACTAAGTCTTCCAGTAAAGTACCTCAGCCACTGCAACAACTTGCTAAAGGCCTGGATGTTAGGATAACAAGAGCATGGAAAAGTTAACAACAATTTTTGTACATTTTAAAATAACAAAAAGAGTGGAATAGGAATGTTCCTAACACAAAGAAATGATAAATGCCTGAGGTGACAGACACCCCAATTACCCTGATTTGATTACACAGTATATGTCTATGTCAAAACATCACATGTGCCCCATAAACATGTACAACTATTATGTATCCATAATTAAAAATTTTAGCCAAGGCGGGCGATCACTCAAGGTCAGGAGTTTGAAACCAGCCTGAGCAAGAGCAAGACCCTGTCTCTACTAAAAATAGAAAGAAATTAATTGGCCAACTAAAAATATATAGAAAAAATTAGCCAGGCATGGTGGTGCATGCTTGTAGTCCCAGCTACTCGAGAGGCTGAGGCAGAAGGATCGCTTAAGCCTAGTCTGATGCCACGGCACTCTAGCCCAGACAAAAAGAGTGAGACTCTGTCTCAAAAAAAAAAAAAAAAAAAAAATTAATTTGGAGTCAGAAGATCTTAAAGAAACAAAAAGGCAGATCATTTCAGTAGTGTAAGATCTTTATGAATGGCCTTAGCTCTAGCTCTATTTTAGGTTCTCATTTCATTTTATTAAAGGGGGGCTGGGAGGAGACAAGCCATAACTGTGACAAGAAAGGTGGCACGTATAAATATAACAGACACTGAGACAAAAGAAAACTACTCCTGACCACTGTCTCTTGTCTTTCCCAAGAGATTTGAGGAGCAATAACCATAAAACCTTCCTCATCCCTCCTCGACTGGGGGCTCCTTCAATGTAATATAGTACAAGGACTACTGAGTACCAAAAAGTACATAACACATCTCTCTCCTTAAGGGACAGAAAGAGCATGGGTATTCCTGTCTTGCCTACAGTCAAACTAAATGACATGAAGAAAAAGACCAAGAAAAGCATGTTTAAAAAATCATCTAGAAATAGAATTTTATTTTAGTAAGCAAAATGAATTAAAATACAATTTTATTTTAGCACAGTACAATTGTTTCCCCTATTAAGCTTGTTTTCTATTGATTCTCCTGGGTGATTCATTGGAAAAGTACTGTATTTAGAATCAGGAAACCTAGGTTTAAATACTTACTAGTTTTACCACTTGTTCTGTAACTTAGGCAAGTCATTTAAAACACACGTCCTACTTTCCTCATTTGCACAAATGGAGTTAACCTTGGCACCTCACAGGAAATGTCCCATGATAAATTTGTAAATTGCTAAGTACACATAAATTAAAATTATCATTAATATTACCACCCTCTTTCCCTCTCCCAAGTAAAAATTTGAACCAATGACAAAATAGGCAAAAGACAAGAAACAAGGAAAAAAACTGGAAAAGACACTGGCTACCAGTCAAACAAAACAAAACAATAAATCCTAAAAAACACAATAAATAACTACTGATTGGCAGAACCACTCTGTGACAGGTAACTTTTATGTCATTCTCTAAGAAAGCTTACACACCCTGGGATCTACAGCCCATTCATAAAAATCACAGCAGGGTTAAATCCTCATTAATCCTCTAATTCACATTCAAGAATGCCGGGAGAGCACATTCTTATTCTACATGGCAAGAAACAAAAGACCAACCGCACTCTCCCCACAGAGGGACCACTGCCTGACTGCTGGAGCCCCACTTGGAAGCAGACAGCCTCTAAAGTGCAAGAGTTTCTCTTTCTTCCTCCACCACTAGCATGAATAATTAGCAAACACCCTAACTTCAGTCATTCTGAAATAAGCCCACAGAGAAGAGGTAGCTAATGAGAGGGTATCAGCATTTACAATCCTAAATTTCAAAAATAAAAGAGCCAAAAAAGACAAAAACATTTTATGGAAAATCAGTCACAGGCATACTCAGACCACCACAAGTCACACAAAATAGTTAAAATGACTCCTTGATCCACGGGCTACAGAATAGATGTTGGGTTAGTAGGCATGAAAAAAACATTTAATTTTTTGTACATTTCCATTTGAGCATTCGGGTGATCAGGCGCATTGTCAATGAGCGGTAATATTTTAAAAGGAATCTTTCTTTCTGAGCAGTAGGTCTCAACATTGGTCTTAAAATACTCAGTAAACCATGCTGTAAAAAGATATGCTGTCATCCAGGCTTCGCTATTCCACCGACAGAGCACAAGCAGAGTAGATGTGACATAATTCTTAAGAGCCCCCAGATTTTTGGAATGGCAAATGAGCATTGGCTTCATCTTAAAGGCACCAGGTGTTTAGTCCCTAACAAGAGAGTCAGGCTGTCCTTTGGAACCAAACACTGACTTCCCTTCCCTCTCTAGCTACAAAAGTCCTAGATGACATCTTCTTCCAATAGAAAGCCGTTTCACGTACACTGAAAATCTGTTCTTTAGTGTAGTCATCTTCACTAATGATCTTATTAGCTAGATCTTCTGGATAACCTGCCGCTTCACTTTGCACTTGTATGTTATGGAAATGGCTTCTTTCCTTAAACTTCATGAAGTAATCCGTGCTAGCTTCAAACTTTTCTTCTGCAGCTTTCTCACCTCTCTCAGCCTTCATAGAACTGAAGAGAGTTAAGGTCTTGCTCTGAAATATGCTTTGGCATAAGGGAATGTTGTGGCAGGTTTGATCTTCCATCTAAACCACTTAAACTTTGTAGCAGCAATAAGGCTGTTTTGCTTTCTTATCATTCATGTGTTCACTGGAGTGGTACTTTTAATTTCCTTCAAAAACTTTTCCTTTGCATTCACAACTTGGATAACTGTTGCAAGAGGTCAAGCTTTTGACCTACTTCAGCTTTTGACATGCCTTCCTCACTAAGCTTAATCATTTCTAACTTTTGATTTAATGTAAGAGACATGTAACCCTTCCTTTCATTTGAACACTCAGAGGCCACGGCAGGGTTATTAATTGGCTTGATTTTAACATTGTTGTGTCTCAGGGAATGAGGAGGCCCCAGTGGAGGGAGAGAGACAGAAACAGTGTTGTGGAACAGTCGGAACACGCATAACATTAATCAGTTCACTGTCTTAGGCAGGCGTGGTTTGTGGCACCCCAAAACAATTACAAAAGTAACATCAAAAATTACTGAGGTTAATAACGGATATAATAATTAAAAAGTTTGAAATTGGGAGAACAAAATGTGACACAAAAAATGTGAGTAGGTATTATTGGAAAAATAGTGCTGATAGACGTGCTCAACGTAAGATGGCCACAAATCTTTAATTTACTTAAAGAAAAAAGGGGGGGGGGGAAGGCCAGGCAAGGTTGCTCAAGCCTGTAATCCTAGCACTTTGGGAAGCTGAGGTGGGAGGATTGCTTGAGGTCAGGAGCTTGAGACCAGCCTGAGCAACACAGCAAGACTTCTGTCTCTACCAAAAAAAAAAAAAAATTAGCTGGGTGTGGTGGTGTGCACCTGTAGTCCCAGCTACTCAGGAGGCTGAGGCAGAACTGCTCGAGCCCAGGGGTTTGAAGTTGCAGTGACTGCACTCCACTCCAGGCAACCGAGACGGAAAGAGGGAAGGGGGAGGGGGAAGGAAGGGGGAAGGAAGAGGAGAGGGGGAAGAAGGAGGGTGGAAGGGGGACAGGGAAGAGGGGGAAGGGGGAAGGAAAGGAAAGGAAGTAATATTTCAAACACACAAACATATGAATAGACAAAACACCATGAGTAAGAACCATTATAAACAAAGACCCAAAGCAATTCCAGACACCGGAATTATCAGAAGATTATTTAAAAAACTGTATTTACTATGTTCGAGGAAATAAAAGCCAACCTTGAAAAATTTAACAGGAAACAGGAAATCATAAAAAGCAACACAGCAGATTTGAAAAAAACCAAAACTTAAAAATATAATAAACCCATACATTGAGTTCTTAATTTAAATTAAAAGCAGATTAGTCAAAGAGAGAATTGGTTAATTAGAAGATGGATCAAAATAAGCTACCCAGGATGAAAAACAGAAAGGATAAAAAATACAGAAAAGAAGGTAGCTAAAAGAATATAGTGAGGTCTAACATATCCCTGTACAGCAGGTCTCAGAATGAGAAGGGCACAGGAGCAAGGCAATATATTAAGAGAACTGCTGTGAATTTTCCAGAACAAATAAGAGAAATCAAGCCACAAACTCAAGAAGCTTAGTGATGCCAGGCACAATGGCTCATGCCAGTAATTCTAGCACTTGGGAGCCTGAGGCCAGAGGATCACTTAAGGTTGGGAGTCCAAGACCTGCCTGAGCAACATAGTGAGACCCCCAACATCTCTACAAAAAAAAAACAAAACAAAACCTAATCCCAGCTACTTGGGAGGCTGAGGCAGGAGGATTACTTGAGTCCAGGAGTTTGAGGTTGCAGTGAGCTATGACTGCACACCACTGCACTCTAGCCCAGGTAACAGAGCGAGACCCTATCTAAAAAGAAAGAAAAGGAAAGAGTAGAGGGGAAAAGGAAAGAGTAGAGGGGAAAAGGAAAGAGTAGAGGGGAAAAGGAAGAGTAGAGGGAGGGGAGGGGAGGGGAGGGGAGGGAAGGGAAGGGAAGGGAAGGGAAGGGAAGGGAAGGGAAGGGAAGGGAAGGGAAGGGAGGAA
>CAUYRT010013432.1:0-55713 GCA_963574885.1 Lepilemur ruficaudatus
GATGAGGATAAGGTTCTAAGCTGGCAAAGCTTGAGCCCAGACCCTTTACAGGGTGAAGTCACTAATGTAATAGCATGCTACAGAAGCCCTTGTAAATCTGACTCCATAACCACATAAGCATCTTTGCAGTCAAAATTCTTATAGATTCCCTTCCAAGGCTATAGATAGCACCTACAAAAAAAATGCCACACGGTGTTTTCAGCTGGACACAAGAAAACTTCTTAGTGTTTTATAAGTCAATAAATAGAAACTACACTGACCAGTTCAAGATGCCATGGTATCTCCTCACCAGGGGATTTTTTAAAACAATGTACACACCTTATTATCTCAGTAAAATACAATGGTTTCAGGATATTAAAGCATCATTCTCACCTTTAGAAATAGTCATTAGGCCATTAGTATCAACCTATGTGAGTGATAAAAAAATAGTGAACTTCCTACTTTTGCTTCTTTCATGTATCTCAGCAAACATGGCCCTGTTTGCGTTTATGTATAATGATCAGTTTCATGTAGGGCTTTTCAGTCTCCACATCATTGGCCTTATGGACTAGATAATTGTTTTGTTTTGGAGGGCTGTCTTGTGCGTTGCAGGAAATTTGAGCAGCATCCCTGTCTTCTACAAACTAGATATGAGTAGCATCCCCAGCACTCCTCCCCACCCCCAGTTGTGACAATCAAAAATTGTTCCCAGACATTGTGAAATGTCCCTCTGGTAGCAAAATACAGCCCCTCTACCATTAAGAATTACTGAATTAGTGGCATATCTTTTCTCTACACAATCTCTTTTATTTTTGCTCATTTCCTTTGTTTCCTTTTGTTCTATACTTTACCAAGAAGTTTTGGTAAAAGAGAATTATGGGGATAAGGCATAAACTTCAGCTTCCATTACAGTGGGAAGCTATCATATTCAAGCCAGTTAATAGAAGATCGTTTTAACATTCAAGAAAGAAATACAAATCTGTTTAACTCAAATTAAATTAAATACCCTTCTTCCCAGGTCCTTCTTATCATTTATTTGATTCCTACCTAAGTTTTAGCATTGCAATTGGCATGCCTCTGGGAAAGCTTTCCCTGAGAGACAAAATCCCAGTTCACTTGCCTATATTCCTGTTTTATTTATCCATATGAGCTATCTTATTATACACTACTATATTAATTCTGTCTTTTCTTTCTTGGTATACTATGAGCCCCTTGAGAACAATTATCACATCTTAGTACTGATTTGTGCTTGATTTGTCCTGTAAGTGATCAATAAGTGTTTACTGAATGGATGACACCCACAGGAAATGTACTCCTGCCTTAGACACTTAACTGGGAGATCCGAAATGCTGAGAAGCAGAATGAGGGTTTTGTGTATGTGGAGATGAAGGAAAGGAGCCTCATTAAAAAGATTGGGGTATAATATATCTGGAACTGGCTGTACGTATATGTTTTAAATATTTAATCAGATAAACAGTCAATCATAAAATAGGATACAACGAAATATTCATGAGACTTGCCACTAGAAAAGCTATTAAGCCTTTGAAATGTATCTGCTTTCTCCCTGCTAAACTCCTCTTAACCTCATGTTCTCCTATGGATAAGAGATTCAAACATTGTCTGAGTCCAGACTTTAAGCTTTTAAAAACACTATGCAATAAAATAATTGCTGTTTAAGCACAATTAATGACAATGGTGCTGTTTTTTGTTGTTCTGTTTTTTTTGTTTGTTTTTTTTTTTTTTTACTGTGTTGCTTTCTTCTCTATAGTTTTTGTAGTCTCCATTATCTATTTAGTTCCACAACTCATGCCAAAAATAGAATTGGCATTCTCAGTGTTCCTTTGTGGTCATAGGATTGGAGGAACTAATTTCTTCTTGTAAGCACATGTGATAATGAAGAGCTCATTATATGCTCAACATCCAAAGAAGACAGTTATATTATGTCTGGGCTGTCAAGTTACCCTAAGAAAAAAAAGTCAGTGATGCTTCTTTTTGGCTACAAATTTATTCCTAGATAAACACTTTAAAGTATTAAAATAAATGTTTCTAAATAGTTTTAAAGAAATTCCTACTTTTTACATTTATTAAAAACTAAACATTCTATACCAACTGATCAGAAAGCTGTAACAACCTTTATTTATTTATTTATTTATTTATTTTTAGTGGAGAAATCTAGGTTTTTAAATTACCCATCACCTGAATAGTGTACATTGTATCCCATAGGTAATTTTTCATCTTTCATTCCACACCCCCACTTCTGAATCTCCAATGTCCATTAAGATGCTCTGGATGACCATGTAATACCCATTACTTAGCTCCCACTTATAAGTGAGAACATGCAGTATTTGTTTTGTCTTGTTCCTAGGTTACTTCACTTAGAATAATGGCCTCTAGCTCTATCCAAGTTGCTGCAAAAGACATTATTTCATACATTTTCCATGGTAAAACAGTATTCCACGGTGTGTGTGTATGTGTGTATGAATATGTGTGTATGTGTATATATATATATAAAAAATATACATATATATTTTTTTTCTTTAGCCACTCATCAGCTGATGGGCACACAGGTTGATTCCATATCTTTGCAATTGTGAATTGTGTTGTGATAAACATAAGAGAATAGGTGTCTTTTTAACAAAATGACTTATCCTTTGGGTAGATCCCTGGTAGTGGGATTGCTGGGTCGAACAGTAGGTCTACTTTTAGTTCTCTGAGAAATATTCATACTGTATTCCACAGAGTTTGTACTAATTTACATTCCCACTAATAATGTATAAGCATTTCTTTTTAACAGCATCCATGCCAACATATGTTGTTTTTGAGTTTTTAATGATGATCATTCTGGGGTAAGGTGGTATCTCATCATGGCTTTAATTTTCATTTCCCTGATGATTTGTGTTGTTGACTTTTTTTTCTTTTGTTTCTTGGCTATTTATATATCTTCTTTGAAATATGTCTGTTCATGTCTTTTGCCCACTTTTTAATGGTTTTTTTTTTTTTTCCTTGCTGATTTGGTTGAATTCCTTGTAGATTCTGGATATCAATCCTTTGGCAGATGTGTATTTTCTCCTATTTTGTAGGCTGCCTATTACACTGTTGATTATGTCTTTTGCTATGTAGAATTTATTTAGTTTCATTAAGTCCCATTCATTTATTTTTATTTTTGTTGTATTTGCCTCTGGGGTCTTAGTTATAAATTTTTTGCCTAGGCCAATATCCAGAAGAGTTTTTGTTAAGTTTTGCTCTAGACTTTTTATGGTGTCAGGTCTTTCACTTAAGTCTTTAATTCAACTTAAGTTAATTTTTGTATATGGTAAGAGATAGGGATCTAGTTGTATTATTCTGCACACAGCTATCCACTTTTCCTACCACCATTTATTAAATAGGAGATCTTTTCCCCGGTGTATGTTTCTGTCTGCTTTGTTGAAGATCAGTTAGTTGCAGATGTATGGTTTTATTTCTGGGTTCTCTATCCTGTTCCATTGATCTATGTGTCTACTTTGATACCAGTACAATGCTGTTTGGTTACTGTAGCCTTGTAGTATAATTTGAAGTTGGGTAATGTGATCCCTCCAGATTTGTTCTTTTTGCTTAGGATTGCTTTGGCTATTCATGCTCTTTTTTGATTCCTTGTGAAATTTAAGATTGTTTTTTCTAAGTCTGTGAAGAATGACATTGGTACTTTGATGGGAATTACACCGAATCTATAAATCACTTTGGGCAGCATGGACATTTTAAAAATATTCAATTCAAATCCATGAGTATGTTTTTTTTGTTTGTTTGTTTATTTGTTTCATCAATGATTCCTTTCATCAGTGTTTTGTAGTTCTCCTTGTAGATAACTTTTACTTCTTTGGTTAAGTATATCCCTAGGTTTTGGGGTTTTCTGTTTGTTTGTTTGCTTTGTTTGTTTTTGCAGCAATTTGATGCTTGGTGGACTCATAGAAACTAGTAATAATTGGTTTTGAGTTCTTAGATTGATTCTCAGCTTGGCTTATATTAGTGTATAGAAATACTGTTGATTTGTATACATGAATTTTGTAAACTGAGACTGTTTAGAATTCCTTTATTAATTCCAGAGTCTATTGGAGGAATTAGATTTTCTGGATATAAGATCATATCTTCAGCAAACATGGATAGCTTGACTTCCTCTTTTCTGATGTGGATGCTCTTTATTTCTTTCTCCTGCCTGATCGATCAGGCTAGGACTTCTAGTATTACGTTGAATAACAGTGGTGAAAGCTGTCATCCTAGTTTGCTCCAGTTCTCACAGGCGATGCTTTCAACTTTACCCTATTCAGGACAATGTTGGCTATGGGTTTGTCATGTATGGCTTTTATTATTTTGAGGCATGTTTCCTCTATATCTAGTTTGTTCTATACTTCCTTTCTGAAGCAATGCCATTATGCAGTTTCCAGGCAGCTCCCTGTGTCATTCCAGAGGTCCGCAGGGTGGAGAGGCCTTCTCATGGCTCTGATTGCTAAGTCTGCAGGAAGACTTAGGGTGCTAGGAGTCTCTAACCTGTCCTTTCTCCACTATGTATGCCTCTCCCAGCTACCCCTAATCCAACTGTGCTGGTCTCTCTACTTCCTTCTCACTTGTTTTTGATGCCTCTTGTTACTTCTCTGTTGAATCTTAATGCTCTATCCTCAATGAGCCATGCAAAATTGAGTATCTACTCACCACTTTCAGTGTTCTCTATGGGAGCAGCATGTGCTGGCTGCTTCTAGTCCACCATCTCAGACCCAGGAGTCTGTAACATCTATATATTCCAAATATCATGGTTATGTTTTTTTGTGTGTTGATTTAAAACAAACACTAAGAGTAACTGCAAACAAATTTTAAGTATAAATATAGAAATTTAGCTCTGAAACCAAATTGCTTAGTAAAAATAATTGAGTTTGACAGTATATCTGTGTATGTATAAACTATATTTATTATTTTAATGCCCTACCCAGTGCACATAATAAACTGTTTTTTTTACGTTAAACTGGTTAGTTGTTTTAGCCCTGGCTATGACCATATTGGAATGCTTCTTTTGGTTCTTTTTTTCCCCAAAGGAAACAGAACATATTTTTAAAGTCTAAAGGAGGGTGAATGAGTTGTTAACTCAAAATGTATTCCTGTTATTTTGTGTTGTAGAATCTTTTACTTTCAAGCAATTCCTCTCCTGAGAAAGGTGCTGAAGTGTTCAATGACATAGTGTAAATCAGTGGTGCTATCCCTACAAATGATGGCAAACACAAGTAACAATACCTTTGTAATGAGGATGTACTACATACCAGGCATTGTATGGGGAGCTTTACCTATTTTATAGTATTTAATAATTTATAACAAAACATAGTACCACTGAGGTAAATATAGTCATACTGTGATGTCCTCAGAGGAATTGGTTCTAGGACACCACTCCCCCCACACACACCAAAACCTGAGGATGCTTATATGAAATGGCCTACTATCTGCATATAAACTACACACATTCTCCCGCATACTTTACATCATTTCTAAATTACTCATAATACCTAATACAATGTAAATGCTATGTAAGTAGCTATTAAATTGTATTGGGATTTAAATTGGTATTATTTTTTATTGTATTCTTTTCCTGAATATTTTCAATCCATAATTGGTTAAATTTGAGTATAGAGAGGGTCAACTGTATTATTTTTAAGAACTATAGCTCAGACAGTGAAGCTTGACTGCATAGTTCAAATTCTGGCTCTATAATCAAGTTGACCACTGCGAGTCAATGAATCTCTCTGTGCCTCAGTTTCCTCATTTGTAAAAGAAAAATGAAAATAAAGCGCCTCATAACTTCATTGAAATCAAATAGGATAATATACTTAAAGCTTGTCTACCATATAGCAAGCATAGTTTAAGTGTTAAGTTGCTAATTATTTATTATAATTATTTGAATGTTATAAAGAATGGAACTGAAATTAGAGGAATTGAATAACTCTCCCAAGCTCATCTGAACCCAGGACAGCGACATGCTGAAGTCTAAGTTCTTATCTAACATACTATAAATATTTGTTATATTTATGTCAATTTTGGTTTATTTTTGAGGTGATGTTATAATAGAATGTTACTGAAAAATACTACAATTGTCATAGCTCTTTTTTATTTTCTTATATGAATACATATTGATATAAATACTACCATACCACTGTACATTTATAGTATTTAAGCTTTTTTCATGTTTGAATGCACAAAAATATTTCTTATTAGTAAGCCATTCACACCAATACTTAGACACATTTCTTAATTCCATGGTCTTTGAAGAACAAAGCATTTTAAATATGTAATGCATAATTCTTTTCACATTTTCTGAGTTTTATTTTTATGGTATGGATAGTGCGCTTAATAAAATTTTAAAAATCACGTGGCCTGAAAGAATGAATAGTTGATTACCTAATAAACTGTTTGATAAACATCTTTATGTAGAAAAATAGCTTGCATGACACAAGAAGTCAGATTTGTCATAAATTTTCCATGGCATTTAGATCATCACCAAAAAGAAGGCACTAATAAAATTATGTTTATTTAGTCTATAAATCAATTCAAACAGTTAGTATTCTACCTGATCATGAATTCCTGTTAGCAGTGAAAAATGTTTACATAATGTCTTCCTAAGTGGGAGGCTGTGCAACATTTTTGCCTCCTGCAGTAAGCCACAGAAAATCTCATCAGCAACTTCTATTTTCCCCCATGCACATATATAACCACAGAACAGAAACAACAACAACAAAAATAGCAACAACTATAAATCCTGGAAGAAATTGTCTTTGATGTATACTCTGTAGAAACCTTTCAGTTATTTCACCATTCCCTGGAGATAAGCACAAACGATGTCCATGTGGGTTAGGGAAATAATCTGAATTCCCTCAGGGATTGCGGCCCTACACAGAACCAGGGAGGAATGAAACAGAGGTGTTTGCTATCCTTGAGTTTCCTGTAGGATCATTCCCTGGGGATATAATTTTCTGAATATTCCTCAAGCACAGGTAATCTAATTATATGACACCAAACTAAAGGTTAAGAAGGGATTGATGGGATCTATCTAATGTAGACTGAAAGCCAAAGGGGATCTGGGGGAACATGAAATTACCTGCTTTAGACTAAGTTATTTAGAAACTATGCCAGGCTTATGTATGAGAGATTTTAACGGGTCTCAGAGAGAAGAAATGAGGAACAGGTGAGGCAGTGAAACAGGCCTAGAATGTAGAAAAGCCAATAAATGGGTGTGTTATCCAATTTGCTACCACTCTAGGTGACTGTTGCTTGTTCCTATAGAAACCTCTGATAAAACTTGTAAAATTTCCTGCAGAAAATCAGAGGGAACTGCAGAAAAAATGAAAATGCATTTATTGATTTGTTCATATTTCCTTTTAGGTCAATAATTGATTCATAAAGTATTAGCACCTGTGTACTTTCTCTTAGCACTTGTATAAAAGCCAAGCAAGTTCACAGGCTTCCCATCCCAGGTGTCAGAGAGGCTATAGGGCAGGAAGAAAGATGCAGAAGGAGAGGGATGAGGAGGTACACCTGTACAAATCTTAACTGGTTGCGGCAGTGACTAGAATAGGAGATGAGGCCAAGAGGATTTAGAGTGTTCAAGAAGTTTTGGACACATCACTTCCTTCATTAAAATTCTAATATTAAGACAACCAATTAACAAAAATTAATTCCGCTGCGTATTTTTAGAAAGTTAAATCATTTAGAAAATGGTTTGTTTTAAAACTGAAAGCAAATCTCTGGTTTGCAATATTGTATTCTCTAATGGGAAAAAGGAAAGTTAAGTGCACCCTGTGTTTCTCTCCAAAACTTTCCCCTCACTGCCCCTACATTTTTCACATTTTCCTTCTAATTCTTGTAATTGAAATGCCAGGAAAATCCCCTGCTCTATTTCTGTCCCAAATAATAGATTTAGAGAGCAACGAGATACCATCATTACCCTGATGATATTCAGCTGTGCCATTCATTTCCTCTGGACTCGGATGGCACTGAGCCTCCATCCTTCTTTCAGCACCCAAGTCTGGAGGAGAGATGCGCTGGCATTCTTTCAAATCATTAAAGGCAGAGGGACCTGGCTAGTATGCTTCAGAAATGCCAAGGGACTTGAAAAGAGTAAGTTTGGGTTTTCTCAAATGAGGTGACTCACAGAGACCAGCCTAGCATCAGTCTATTTCTAGATCTCAATCTGCCCAAGTATTTCCAGGCAGCACTTATGGAAATGTGTGTCTTTTGTCTTCTTGCATTTAACTTGAAACTTGCAAGCCTTATTCAGTAATTCTGTGTTAGCCTGGGGAACCTTCAAACTGACTCATGATCAGGTGAACTGAACTTAACGTGTTGGTTGTGGTGGTCCTGTGAAACAAAACTTGGGATTCCTCAAAAGAAAAACAAGATATATATCTAAAATATTAATTATAGAAATAAAGTCTCTATCAACTGCCTTTTTAAAAAGATAATTTTAAGCTATAGTACATCAAGTGAACTGAGATTTTATTAACTCTACCCTCTCTTTCTACATCCAGACAATCTTGTAAGAAGATATATTTAAAGACAGGTCCTCAGGATAGAAATCCCAAAATTAGCCTTGAGTGTTCCCCATGTAAGACTCCTATCTTCTGATATCCCCTGACAAGAAGCCAAATCATCACTGCCGAGAAATCAGAGAAGAAAATCACCTTCCCAATGTATTTTTAAGTGTGCAATATATGTGAAATAATCATAGTTTTAAGAAAACACACAAGAAAGCACTTGTCAATTTTTAATGCACAATCTTTACAGTGTCATAGAAGTATACTGTAGTCAGTTTTGGCACTAATGGTTTATTTCCCCATTAAAATTCATGGAAGAAATAAAACATCAGTGACATTCTTCTCATCAAAATGCATCGAATGACAATAGCAATTTACCATGTGGTTAAATTGCCATTATCTAAGATAGATGACAGTTCTTTCAATGATTTCCAGTGCTTCTTTTAGAGGCGATGATAATGTCTTTGCTATAAGTATCTGGCACAAAAAGGGAAAAAAATCTTGATATGAGGGCAGCCATTTTAGAAACATGAGATAACATTACTCCCTGCCCCCAACCCATAATAGATACAGTTTCATCAAGATGCCCAAAACAATGTCAAGTAGAATTCTTTTTCATTAAAGGATTTCATACTGCAGAGTAAAGATGTTATAAGCAGATAATACTCAGGATAAGCCCATGCTACTACAGGAGGCTCCTCAGTTCAAAATGGTACTCAATTTCCTACAATACCTGGATCTCCTACAGATCAACTTTTTAAAAGCCATGTCTTCTTTCAAACTTTTGTTATTTTCATTAGAAAAAGAATGTTCTAAAGCATAAAAAGTCATCTTTTCCATTATGTGACTTTCATACTCAAATATTTTCTGAAATACCTCAGTCATATCTCTTCTTTCCCCATCTCAAGTCTTAACAAGTGTGTTTATTTTGGAGGAAGGAGCTGTCGCTAGAAGGACGTGGAAAAGATGTAGTACAAAAGGAGTACTCAGCTAATGCTTTGTTCCTCAAAATTTCTGAGAGCCAAGGGATGCTATCTTATTATTTATTCAGATAATTAAGAAGAATCATTTACATCCAAAATATTGCAGTTTAATAGCACTCAGCTCTCTTGCTCTCTTGCATGTACACTCTGTCTCTCTCTATACACACACACACAAACACACACATACACACACACATGTTCTTTTAATAGTCACATTTCAGCAAGGGAGAGAGAAGGATAGTATGATATAGTATGATTATTCCTATTTTTACATCAGAAGACTTGGTTCCAAAGCCACATACAGGCCTTGAAGGACTTCCAACTTCTGATCCAATGGTCTTTCTTATACAGAAAGTATAAAGTATGATCTGCAGCAGCACCAACATCACCAGGGAGCCTGCTAGAAATACAGAATCCAGGCTCTATTCCAGATCTACTGAGTCAGAACCTGCCTTTATTGAGTTCCCCAAGTGATTACTGTGTACATTCAAGCTTGAGCAGTACTGCTCTCTGCCAAAGCTCTACACAGAGCTGCCCATTAATTAACTCATTCATTAAAGTTATTGTTGGGAACATTTCTCACCCACATTTTATAATTTTAGTTTCATTATCCAAGGGAAGGATCACTTTAACAGGACGGATGTCTCTTGGTGACATCCCTAGCAGGGTGGCTGTTATTCAAATGCTATGAAACTTGAAGGGAAAGATTGTGATTTTCCAGGTATCAGATTCGATTTAGGCCTGGTTCGTTCTGTTTAGCATGGTTCTGCTCTCCTTCCTCACGAAACAGGAACTCACAAAAACTAAGTGTATCCAGTCAAACCAAGCGAATAAGATTCCAGACCTTCCACAAGCTTGCTATTAAGCCACATATCTGATATACATGTAACATTTGTATGAAATGGGTTTGATTATTTGTTTTATACATTTGAAAACTGAGGCTTTTAGGCAATTTGACTATAGTCATATATTTAGTGAGAATATGTAGTAGGGAATTAAATATATACACAACTTACTCCAAAGTCTGTCTTCTTAACCAAAAGGCTATTCTAATTCCCAAAACTAAGGCAAGACAACATACATATGTGTGTGTGCGTGCACAAACTTAAATGTTATCATGAGGACAGAAATTGTGGGAAGATGAAGTTATGTACACTACAAAAATTTATAATCTTTATCCATCCAGAACTGTACATGTTTATTAAATACGAATAGATACTATATGCATTAAGTTCTATCTCCTCTGCCAATTATTATTATTTGAAGTCCATTTTGCAGTATATATTTTCGCCATTACTTTTATACTTGTATTAATAAATATTTCCCTCCTTTATTGCCATTCCTCTGAATATATTGCTTTATGTTGGCATACTTTAGTGAATATGATCATAGGCCAAGGATGTTTTCAAATATTTGCTGATAGGTGAAAATATAATTACCATTATGAACATGTATAAGAAAAGACATTTCCATTTCTTCAAAGACTGCATATTTAAGTAACTCTAGAGAAAGATGAATTAAGAGTCTTGAATTTTAATTCCAACTTTGCTACATTTTATGGGACCCTAACATGACACTGAATATTAATGGATCTCATGGTCCATTTCTGTAAAGTAGGGGTAATTATGCTTTGCTGATAACTAATTCATTGTAATATCAAAAGAATAATGAGATAGCATATACCGCCATATGTTATGTGTATTATGGAAATGTCAATAACCTAATGTCAGCACTTTTGTACTTGCTGTTCTCACTGCTTGGGCTACAATTTCCTCAGATATGTGTGCATATTTCCACCTTCAATTCAGGGCACTGCTAAAATGGCAACTCAGAGGAGACTTCCCTGACCATGGCACCCAAAATAGCAGGCTGTCATTCTCTTAGTTTTTCTTAACACTATTCTACAATTATTCTCTATTTCTATTTCTCTATTTGTTTATTTTGTATTTCCTGTCTTAGAATGTGAGTTCTATGAAAATAGGAAATGTAGCTGCTTTCTTAACCATTCTATCTATCTCCAAACCTCAGAACACTGACTGGCAAATAGCAGATTCAGAGCAATTGTTTGTTGAGTCAATGAATGGATAAACTAAGTCTACATATAGCCATAAGCAAAGGATTAATAATAATGTCACTATTGGTACTGCTACTACTACTACTATCAGCTTACTTATTGAATTCTTACTGTGTACCAGGCAGTATATGCACTGACAAACTCTCACAACAACCTGTGGAAGTTGATATCATTATCTGTATTTTCCTGATGAAGAAATTAAAGTTTAGGTTAGATTAGATTAAGTCACTGACTCCCAAATTAGGCTGTATATTGGAATTACTGAAGAGGAGTCAAGGTTAGACAGGTTTTAGGAGTCAATAGCTTATAAGTGATAACAAAATTCTGAAAAATACAGAGTCTGCAAAATAGATGTTCAAAGAATAAACAAAAGCAGGAGAAGAAAAAATATTTTTTTCTAAAAGTAGCATTTATCCAATGTTTTCTTTCTCAGTAGCAGAACAATCTTTCATTGAGTTATCTTTGCTCGTTTTAAACATGTCTACAAATTCCTTGATACTCCTACCATTGATTATAGGCTAACTTTATTGACTTGTTCATAGTGAATTCAATGTAGTAAAAACGCTGCTGAGTGATTTCCAGGTGAAGTCACAAAAGGCTCTAGAGCTTCTGGTTGGTCTCTTTTTCAGGGAGTTTGCTCTTGAAATCCAGCCATTATTTTATAAAGAACTCAAACACCTATATATATAGTCCACCTGTGGGTGCTCTGGCCACAGCCTTATGATATCCTAGCATCAGCATCCTGACACCAGACATATGAATAAGAGAAATTTCCAATGATTTCAGTTCCTAGCTTTTGAGCAGCCAAAGAGATGTAAAGTGATAAAAAGACGAGCTGTCCCTGCCAAGCCTTGCCCAAATTGCAGAGATTTGAGCAAAATAAATACTATTGATTTTTAAACTACCAAGCTTTGGGGTGATATTTTTATGTATACAAAGATACCTAGAACATGGTGGAAGCCAGAAATTTAGAAGTCATTTATTATACTGAATTTCCTTTCACTCGGTACCACCTTATTTAATCTGTCACCAAATCTTTTAGATTTTTTCTCCTGCACGGTCTCTGACATTCATTCACTTATCTTCATTTCCACCACTACTGCAATAATATAAGATTATCATGATTTCTTGCCTGGATGATGTTTGGTTCCATTACCTATACTATATCCATTTATATTTTTGATTTATATTTGGTTTCCATTTATATTTATTCCATTATATGTGGTTCCATTTTCTACACTACCTCCAGTTATATGTTTCAAAATGCAAATCTGATTTTATATACGCCAGCTTCTGAAAAAAAAAGAATGGCTTCACATTGCTCTTAGAATGAAAACAAGCTTCCTTAATTTAGTTTATAAACACCTGCATAGTCTGGCCCCTTCTTGCCTATACAGGCTATTTCAAAGAAAGCCTTCCTTTTATCTTTACTCTCTAGCTACTCTGGCTTTCTAATTTCTTCACCCATGTTCCCTCCAGCCACAGCCTTTGCACATACTACTCCCTTGCCTGAAAATTTTTCTCTCCTTTCTTTTTATTAGTTTTAGTCATCTTTCAGATGTCACTTTAGTCAGTATTTGGCCAGATAAATATTCCCATTTCTAAACAAATCACTGTTATTTTTGCCAAGGCAAATGCTACTGCTGCTGCTTAAAATTTCATTATTGTTATAAAGTTGTGCTTATGTGTGTATGCATGTGTGGTGTGTTTGTCTTTTTCCCCTATTATTTAGTAAGTTCAATGAGGACAGGCACCATATCCATTATTGGTCAATGTTGTATTCCCAGAATCTACTGTAATGCTTAACATATAGAATGCACTCAATAAATATTCGTATAATTATGAATATATATATAAACATTGTAGTTAGCATTATAGGAAGGAATTATGATTTTAAGTGTCAAAGAAATGAAGGGAGAAGATATCTATCTGTATAGCTCTATTCCTGCTCTACTGATCACACTCTCTGACTGATTAATCTTGGGTCTCATCTGATAAAGAACTCAGAATATTAGTCAATATGGTAAATAATCACCCAGATTAATTTGAACATAGGTCTTCATGGATTAAAATGGTACTTTTCAGGGAAAGAGGCATTTAAATAGAGAACTTTTGATATAATTCTTCTGTGTGTGTGTGTGTGTGTGTGTGTGTGTTTGCATGTGTGTAGGGCAGGTTGAGACAAGAAGAGATACAAGAGTGAACAAGACAAGCATAGAGAGAAAGTAAAAGAGAGAGAGAACACCCTCTAACTTTAAATACAACATAAAAGGATTAATAAGTAGATGTGGTAGGCAATTGTATTTATGATATTATCTAACCTTCAGTTTCTGTTTTTTTTTTTTTAAAGAACACTAACAAAGTGGCAGAGTAGTCCCCTTTTCAGTAGTTTATTTACAAATAACTAGATGGAGATTTCAAGTTTAAAATAATTACTTACCACTGTCCTCATATTTTCCAGTCAAATGTTTTTGTAAGCATAAATTATTTTTACTACTATGCACAAAGTGCATTACAATAATATTTTAAGCAACCTTTCAATGTTAAATAGCTTCATAAATTTACAGTACCTAATAAAAACCAACAGGAGAAAACAATCAAGGGTTCTAGTCACATCCTTTTTAGTGCTTGAAGGTAATGATATTGGTGGATTGATTTCAAAGAAAATGTTTTTCTTATGCTTGAAGAATTCAATTTCTCTACCAATAATATCATTATGCTTAGTTTGCTGATGACACTGTATTTCTGTTGCCTTTGCTTTAATAAAATTTATCACATAATATGCATTAGAGTTTTAATTTGTGATCATAGTTCTCAAACCCAATTTTTGTGTTATCAGTGAATAAAAGATTTTTGTTAGATATTAGTGCTCTAGTGATTATTATTTTTTTATTATTTTTTTATTTCAGCATACTATGGGGGTACAAATGTTAAGGTTATGTACATTAGCTTGCTCCCCCTCCCCCTCTAGTCAGAGCCTCAAGCCTGACCATCCCCCAGACGGTGCACATCCCACTCATTATGTATGTATATACCCATCCCCTCCTCCACGCCCATCTGCCCGACACCCAATAAAAGTTGTTCCTGTCTTCTCACACATTCTTGACATCCATAGCTTTTAACGTCTATGTTTTTTGCCATTCCCACAAAAACCGACAGCCTCGCTCACCTGAGCCCCATGTGCCCCTTCATGGGCGCCGTCGGTGTGCCCAGGACACCTCAGATCCACCTCCTCCAGGCCCGTACTGAAGCTCTTCCCTCTGCGTGGAAGGACTGCGCTCCCATGGCCCGTGGCCTGCCCGGCAAGTCCCAACTGTCCTCCCAACGTGGGCTCCGTGTCTTCTCCAACACAGGCTTTCCCTGTGCACGTTCCCCGGCAGCCTGAGGCACCCCACACGCTTCTGCCCGTGTGTGACTCACCTGCTCTGGTAGAAGGTGCGTGAGCTGCAGGCGGCCACAAGGCGCATTTTCCAAACGCAGCATTTCTTGCACCAGCACGGCGCTTGGCCAGTGTGGGTCTGAGAAATATTTCAGAAAGAAGGGGGTGGTCTCAAAGTGCAGGTCATGCAGGGTTTGGCTGGAAGCTTTTGGTACAGCTATCGCCAAATTCTCCTTCAATCTCTATGCAAAACCAAGTGTGAGAAAAGGGAGGTGAAACTACGGTACAAAGAAACAAAATGACAAACATTCTGCAAAGACGTCTGTGGTCCAATGACCCTTCTTCCAGCTACAAGAAAAACAGAACTGGAAAGAGGGGAAAAAAAACAGATGTGCTGCTCAGGTCAACCCCACTCATCTGAAAAAATAAGAAAAACAATTCATTGCTAGTCCAAATTTTGCTTTCTGAATCAGACACTTGAATCAGGGAAAAAACTTTGCAGGAGTTACTCAGTTGAATATTCATGCTGTTTTTAAACAGTCCAAACATTGAGACAATGACATACACACACAATCTATTGATAACACACGCTTTCTTATTTATATTCACTTGGAGACTACACTAGAAATCCCGAAGCGGGGAGAAGGTGTGGAGATGTCCATCTCACAAGGGGTAGCACCAACACTCAAAGACAGACGCTCACAGGCAGCAAGAGAAAAAGAAGACACAAGATGTTCACGTGGGTTCTCATGAATAGTGAGATTATTTTTCTCTTTTATTTATGGTGTATTTCTTAATGATTTTCTTTAATGAGCCTTGTGTTACTTTAAAATCTGAGTTAATGCATTTTTAAATTTTTATGAATAAACAGAATGCCACTGGAAAAAAACAAAAAGATGGTCACATTTAAACCTGAAACTTGAAGATCCAAATCTTTTAACTATGATGAGCACTTTGAAAATCTTCCTCCTGCCCCGAATCCTCATTCCACTTGCTACAAGGTGTGTGCCCGCGCACGGCTGCGTGCCTTTCCTGGGAGATAAGATTTGCCAGAGGGGGCGGGGAGCAGCCGGGAAGGGAAAACGATGGGAGGTATCGATTACAATTAACTTTGCCACCACTGTGGTGTGACTGCAGGTGAGTCGCTGCGGTTTAGTGAATGGGGTGAGACTCTCAGAGATTAATGGAGGTTGTCAGTATGATGGGGACTCGGGCCCAGAGGGTCACATAGCTCCATTTTTCCCACTTTGAAAGTAAAATTATCAGGGAAACGGGGAGAAGCATTATGAGAATGAAGAGCGTGATCAATGCCACTGATCATTTTTCCACCCAGCCACCTTGGCTGAGCCCAGAAAACAAAACGATGCTCCTGTTATTGACGTCCCAAGGTGCAAGTCCTGCCCGTCTTCTGCGATGAGATGTAATTGCGAGATTCCATTCGCTGCCTGCAGGATGCGCTTCCTCCTGGCTCTCGCTGATGAGGCGCACACGGTCCCCTCTCGCTGTCCTCCCTTCATGACGTGCTTCCATGTGGATTTCATGAGCTGCAGAAGTATCGGCCACAATAACCAGAGAAAGGGTGCGGGGAGAGCTGCCCCCCGGCCCCTCCGCGTTCCGCAGGGAGCTGTGGAGGCAGGACCACAGCTTGGCCACGCCAGGATCGAGCGGTTGGGAATCATTCCTCCTGGGAGTCAGAACAGAATCCGGAGGTATGAGATAACCTCATGCATCTCTTCCTTGACGTCGCTTCATCTCTCTTGGTAACAAACATCTCCCTACTGATCAGCTCTTGTGAAAGGCCACCAAGATAAACTTCATCATTCTTTGAGCTGATTAAAGAATGAAGAAATCAGGTTAATAGCAGCAATGCAACGAAAAGGACGATTCCAAAGGGTGAGCTCATGCAACCTTCAGAGCAGCAGAAAATAAAGAGAGTTCGGGGCAAGTTGATGAATTCAACTTAACTTTAGTCTAACCATCCAAGTCTCCCAAAACAGGCCTTTGTAGCAGGGAATTTGAGTTCCCCTAAATCAATATGTTTTCTCAGGGACTATGGTGTCCTCATAAATCATCATTTGCATGACATATGTGTGCTAATAAATCTACCTTGAAGAGAGGGAGAGAAAGGAAACTGGTTAACAATAAACCACAGAGCTAAGCCGTAGGGAAAATGACATAAAGCCCAGGTTTCTATGGACACGCAAATTTGTGTGGCTGCAGTCTAGTTAAATGTGTTTTCTCCCCTGGGTGGCGGCAGGCTCAGGTCAGCTGCAGAATGAATCCGCTGGAATGCAACCTCCCGTGGGGACCAGCGGAACTGGCGCTGTCCGTGTGAGTGTGAGGCAAGACAAGGAGAAAGCAGAGCTCCGACAGAGCCAGTGGTAAGTTCGTTTGTCTTGGACTCTTCTCAATTACTTTTCCTAAAAGGACAAAAATGAAGCAAGTTTATTTAGTGGTTTGGATGGAAAAGGAGGAGATGGATTACTCAACAAACTAAAAATTTCCTTCTGAACCTCAAATGATAGCTCAGTAACCGGGAACGTTCCTGCCTTGTGTGCATGAAGTTGAGAAGCCAAATGGGGCTGATGAGTTAGTGATGACATTAAAGGCACCTTCATGGTTCACTAACTTTATTTGCTGGTTTGTAGAATAATACTTTTATCCTTTCCTGCAACATGTTTCATATAAAATGTAAAGAATTATTGGAAAAGATAGTGAAAAAAGTATGGGCTGCAAAGCCACACAGACCTGGTGTGGAATTCTCATACCGTCTTTTATTCCCTTACGCCTGTGATATGGGTATTGGTCTCCTGACCTCTGTCACAGGGAGAGTGACAGCCACTCTGTGGGGTTATTATAAGGATGCTATCATACGTATGTATGATAGTTAACTTTAGGTGTCAACTTAACTGGATTAATGGATGCCCATATAGCTAGTAAAGTATAATTTCTGGGTGTGTCTGCAAGGGTGTTTCCAGAGAGATCGGCATTTGAGCCAGTCAACTGAATGAAGAAGCCCCGCCCTCACCAATGTGGGTGGGCACCATCCCACTGGCTGAGGGCCCTGGCTGAACGGAAGGGCAGACGAAAGGCGAATGTTCCTTCTCTTTTCCTGGAGCATGGACACCCTTCTCCTGCCCTTGGACATCAGAACTATAGGTCCTCTAGCCTTTGGACTCTGGAACTTGCACCTGATCACCCTCCCGCCTCCCCCAGGTCTTCACGCCCTTGGCCTCAGACTATGAGTGACACCATGGGCTTTGCTGGTTCCGAACCAACCCCCCTATGATTATGTGAGCCAACTTCCCCAAAATCCCCTCTCACCTCTCCATCTCTGTCTATTCATCCAGCTATCCTATTGGTTCTGTTTCTCTGAAGAACTCTGATTAATACAATATGTTAATTTTAAAGAATACTCAGAACCAGACAACTCCCAGGTGCTCAATGATGTTCATTTTTCTTTTTGTTTTTAAATTTAAACATTTTATAAAGCTGGCAGCAACCAGAGAAATTACCTATTCTGTTACTCTACAAACAATTGGAAGGCATACTCGGAAATTTCTAACTCAAGATCCATCCACACTAAATCTTTCTTTCTAAGAAATGGTTGTTGATTTTGTTTCCATTTACCAAATAACACTGACTTATAGCTGAACATTTGAAACAAATATCACCATAACAAAAATCACCGTAACACTTGCACTCAGAGACCAATACCGTCATGCTTTGGTGTGGGAAATGGAGAGTCATCCCACACCAGTTTCTAACGGTGTGTACGGGAAATGAACGGCCTTCTTCACATGCAATTAAAAAGCCAAACAAAAGTCCGTTTTCCTTTTCAGATGCTGGGCGTTCTGTCTTACATCTCCTCCCGTCTGGACAAGTCATCTCTTAAAAACAGTGACCTTTGTTTTCACGTGTGGCAGCAGAGCAGCTGTCCCCACTGCTGTCCCTCTGCACAGACAGGAGCAAAGGCCACTTCCAGCCAAGTGCTCCACGAGCAGACTCGGCTCTGGGTTTGGAAGTAGTAAAGTTTTCAACTATTATTTTATTGCATGGTGGAAAATATGCATCAATACAACTGCCCAAAGCTTTAAATTGTTTGGCCTCTTGAAAAGCCAAGATTAAAATACGAGTAATTGGCAAGAAGGAATCTCCTGATAAAAAGCATGTGTTGAAAAGAAAACAAAAACAGAGTGGGGTGCATGTTTCCACACCAGGTTTGTGGACTAACAATTTATCTTGATCTATGCTATAAATGAAACACCTGTATTGCCATGTTTACCTAAAGAGAATTTGGCCCAATCTTAGAAAATGATAGGCTTAGGTCATGCAGTTACACATAATCATATCTTTTGTGTGTGTATGCATGTATCCATGAGGGTATGTGCAGATGTTCAACATGCCAACATGTATGTGCAGTTGTAGATTTAGATGTAAATATGCACATATGTGTGTCCATACTGAGAGACACAGAGAGATTTGATATACCTAAGAAGATGGCATTGAGAACTGGTGGTCTGAGGCACTGCCATGGCTCAAAGGGATCCAGGAAGATGGTGATTCCCCTAATTGATATCTGTACCCTTTATCATGGGCCAGGTACGATGCTGCCGTATTCCCAATCCTCATGAAAATCCTATTAAGTTGCTCTCATTAGCTTCATCTTACAGGCAGAGAAACAGGCTCAAAGCGTGAATTCAACGTAATGACACTCAACTAGAAATTAAACCCAGCTCCACATGCATCCAAACATTCTTCTTTTTTTCTCCTTCCCTGTTCTGCTTCTTGAAGAGTGGGCAGAGTTAGAGAAGGAGGGGAAGGAGAGCTTTCAACCAGGTGAATAAATGAGCAGAAGCATTTAGTCCAAAAGGGACTGGGGGTGAAGAAAACGTATTAAATCCCACAGTGCCTGCTCTAATAAGTTCAAGTCTGTAGTCACTTCTTGGAGTCATCTACAATCTCAAGGGCGTGGAGGGAAAGCCACTTTTCTCTCTGCCCAGCAATGGTTCACCTAGCCTATGCAACACCCAGGAAGGATCATTTTGTTACTATCTTTCTCTCCAACATGAAAAAGTTATTTTTAGTATCCATCAGGTAACCATCTGTAGTAATTGTTTCCTTGACTCCTTCTTTACTTTTAAAACAAACAACGATTTAAAGAGGAGAATTAAATTTGAATTTAAAAGTATACAAATCTAGTAAAAGATGTTGTGTATGAACTAAAATCTGTGTTTGCCAAATGAAAACATTACACCTCGGGGTTTATACCCAACTGCACTGTTTGAAAGGTTATGTGCTAATAGGAACCCCCAGTGCTCCCAGGGAAAGAGAGGATTGAAGACACTCAGGTTCGTTTTGTCCTTTTTCCAATCACTGTGATAGCTCCTAGATTCAAGTCTAAATCCATTGCTTAAAGACAGGAATACATAGCACCCCAGATGTGAGATATACCAACGGCACCTGCAGCGAGCTTGTCTGATCCCACACCCTGGGGAACCCACTCAGAAGGAAAGCACGTAGCCCACCCGTGTGGGTCAGAGCCCAGAACAGGTGCTCGGGGTCCCATCCAGGGACGACTGCCCAAAGCTGTCACACTTCCTCACTCCAACTCAGCTTTCTTTTTTCCCTCTGCCATCTACAAAAATACACAAAGCAAAGGCATTTCTCTGCAGGTGTCAATGCCAAACTGTTGTCTGTGTGGCGGAAAGTTGGGTCTCCTGATAGCTCTTTAGCTGTCACACTGACAAGGTGATATGACCCGCCCAGGGCTTGCATGGAAGACAAATTTGAAAACCCAGAACTGCCCAGTTCCCAAACCTGCACCCTTGGCTCCGCAAAGCCCCTGCAGCCACTTACTGGGAGGCAAATCAGAATATATATATCACGGCCACGCTGCAAAGAGGCTCAAATGCTGACTCGGTTTGGACTTTATCATAGAGCAGGTGGCTGGGACAGCAGAGAGGGAAGAATGGGACCCCGTGCTGGTGTCCGAAGCAGGCTCAGGTCTAAGAAAGACTAGACCAACTACGGGGCAGAGGATGAACTAAAGAAAAAAAATCACTGCTGTGAGGGGGACCGAGTGATCTTTCAGAGGGTTTTCTGGAAAAATTAGAATAGTTATTATTTTACTTATAAATGACAGATGACTATTACCTCAATAGTCAGGGATTGCTTTGGGCAATGAAAACCATTATTAAATGTCTTCCACTCTCTGTTAAATTTTTACTCGTGCCTGACTTTCTGTGATTTACTGGTCCTCCCAAGGAAAGCAATAAAGTCAATCAGCCTCTCGTTTGCTGAAAGATAAATGCCTATCAGCGGTACAGAATGGTTTCGCTCTAACTGACGTAGCTAGCGCCCCCTCTCCAGCTGGAGTGGGCGACCGACGGGTTTTGCCAGAAGAACACACCGGTGCCCGGCGCACCAGTCCCTCCGGGGCTCCTCCACTCCATGCCGCAGATCTCCACTCCGCATTAGGAGGAGTGCTCCCTGCACCGTTTTATGCTGATTACTTTTCATTTCTACACTGTCTGTATTTGCCAAAAGGCTTCTTTGCTTAATTAGGGAAACAGGTTTGGGAAATAAAACTGCCTGAACCAACAGAAAATAACTGCATCTCAGATGCAGGGTTTTAGGAAAATTGTCTGCTCATCTCTCTCTTTGGCTTCTTACCCCTAGCAGCCCCCTGCCAATACGTGTCCACCAGGGAAAATATTTTAAAAGACAGCAGGTCATTAAGATGTGTTTTGACAGTGAGCAAAAGTTCCACGTGATTTGTCATAGTACAAAGGGTTTGGAAGCATTCCCATGTGGTATCAGAACCATCCACAACCGTCAAGTAAATTTGAAAATCAAGTTAAAATTGAAAAAAAAAATCATAGTATCTTATAGTGAAACACAACCTTAATAATTTAGTTTCATCCCTTGTTTTAGAGATGAGCAAACTAAGACACGGGAGGTCAGTGGGCGCTGCCCAGAACTCGTCAGTGCCGGGAAAGAGACAAAACCCAGGTGCCAACCCCTGCCTGCAGCCAGGGCCCGTCGCACTGAGGCAGAGAAAAATCTGCTGTGTTTTATTCCACAGTTATAATATATATATTTATAAAATTATATAAAATATATAATATTTATATATTTAAAATGTACTTAAACTTGTTTAAGAAAAAAAACATTTACTCTATGGGCATAATTACACTCATAAACTCACTCCGTAGTAGTAACACAATCCAATAATATTAATATAAAATTAAGCTAGTTTGTCAATAATAAAATGGTACTTAAAAGTGGAGAAGCCAGAGAGGAAGGATAATCAAGGTAGGATGCGGAATCATTTCATTCTTTCGTGTATTTATTTATTCCACAGACACAGACCTTCTGTCCGCTTTCCGTTTGTTGACAGTGAGGTAAGAGCTGTTCTAAGCCCGAGTGTTAACCAGGGAGACACAGCACAAAGAGGAAAACGCCGGCATGAGTGACGGGCACCGCAATGGCCGTGGCCCCGGGGTGCTGCAGGGACAGAGAGGAGGCCCCGTCCCAGAAGGCATCTCCTGTAAGGAAATCTCTGCTGGTTTGTCAACCGCTCAGATCTATGGCTGGAGAGGTGGAGACAGACGTGAAGGTAATTTGGACACCTGGGTCTCCCCGGAAGAGGCAGGGTGCAGCTCCGCCCGAGAGAGAGTTCCAGAAACGCCGCGTGTTGAAGCAGCAGCCCCAGTGGGCCAGGCGGCGCCTGTTGCTTCTTGAGAAAGAAGGAAGAGCAAAGGGAATGGCAAGACGTTCAGAAGCTCCGGGACGCAAAATGCAAGGCAGGCACGGGGGGCCCGCCCGGAGCCCAGGGGCAACGGAGACTGACACCTTGACACGGCCACGTGGTGAAGGGACAGACTTGGGGGAGGGACAGGACAGACTCCGAGATGGGAGTTTAGGGGAACAAGCTGACATCGAGAAAGTTCGAGCAAGGTAAGGTAAAGCTGTGATCCAGGGCAGTGTCAACAGAGATGGGAAGGAAGGAAAGCAGAGACTTTAATTGAAAATTTGGTAGCCCTGGAAGGAAGCAGGATCTAAGAAGCTCCCCTAGATTTCTCACTTGAATAATTAGAAGGATGTTGGCATCATCGACCGAGATGGTTAAAAAAAAAAAGTAGTTTGGATCTAAGATAAAGGGTTTAGTTATTAAATCATGCTACAGAGCAGTATTTGGGATTTAACGTGATAAATTACAGAAAACAAGGTTTGAGATGTAAAACGTTGTATTCATCTACTATAAACAGTTATTAGTATCAAGAGTAGTAAGGCTGATAACGAATCCTGACAGTGATCAAATGAAACATTTTTCTGAGCGCCCTGTGCCCCTGGATGAGGCGTTTCCCAGCCCCGGGGGCGTCTGCACAGATCATTGGTGCTGGTTGATGAGAAGAGTCGCTTTGCTACTGTGAACTTCAGTGTGGTGTCTGCGTCTGTGAGCCAGTTGTCCCTGTGTGACTGCAGCCCTGCAGTTGTCCCTGTGTGACTGGAAGACCTCAGCCCACTCCCCTGTTTTTCATGACCCAGGTTCCCAGGGACATGGGACCAGGCGGCAGGACAGATGCTCCAGCTCCTGCCAGCCCTGCCAGAACCTCCAGACTCAAAACGAACCGTCTTCCTTAGCGAGTCCCAGATGCTCCCATGACTGGTCCCATGCAGGCTCCCAATCCTCTAGCTTTCCCCTAGGGCCCACCACCCTCCTTGCAGCCTCTGGCTCCTGGTGAGGATTCTCGTAGATATTTTCTGATATTTTGCAGAAAGTCATTCAGCCTGTGTTTTCCTGTAGCCTCACCCCACTCAGCCAGGAGTCAGGAGGACAAGTGAGCTCTGGGACCACTGCTGACCGAGGCAACACTGGCTCTTTCTATAGACCAGCAGACACGCCTGCCTGGCTCTTCATCGGAATGAACAGGCTCTTTCCCACACGCACCATCCATCTCCAACCACCAGGCCACCATGGCCACCGGCTCCTTCTCACTCCCCGGAATTCTAACTCTGTCTAGGCCAGGCTGCCACTCCTGCAGGGCTCTGCCCAAATGAGGTAAGGCATTCACTGACCGCCATTTAAAAAATTGCAGCCCCTCTCTCCCCAGCACTCTGTCTTTTCTCCTTAATTTAAGCTTTTCCATACCAATTAGCACCCGTGAACATGTCTCTACAAATTTAAATTATTTATAACTTTACTGTGTGCACCTCCTCTTAGAATGTAAGCCCAACAAGAGCTGGGGTTGTTATTTTCACTGCAGTATCACCCGTGCTAAGAATAGGGCTTCAAATAGTAGATGCTCAACAGAGCTTTGTTGAATGAATGTGCCACCTGGCAAAGATGGAATAGAGCCCCACCAGTGATAAATACCTGAAATATATATATATACATACACACACACACACACACATATATATATATGTTCCTTTATGTAGCATCTTAGAGTTCACAACTGGCCTTCAGGTCTGTTGTCTCATGGATCCCATAAAGACCCCCGTTGGATAGGCAGCTTGTCACAGCTCCACCAAATTCCCCAAATTTCCCTGAGCTCCACAGCTGAGGAGAAGTATTTGGAAGAGCCACAACTTGAATTCAGCTCTTCCAAATCCTGTCCAGGATCCTTGGTTTCATCAATCCTGCCCCAAGTGATTTTGCGAACATTACACAGCTAATTAATCAGCGGCACGACCCCAGCGCCTGTCCACACATGTTGGTGTGAGTTCATTCCTCCAGGCTGCTTTGCAAGAGACTCAGAACACTGCAGTCCAAAGCCATTGTGGATAGGTGATATTTTCCAGAAAATGCTCTCTAACTAAACACTTGGGAAACATGAGATAAAAGTAGGTGTTATTTGAAATAAAGAGTTATTTTTGATGGCACCCCAGTTGTAAGTTTAACACCATCTTCAATGTAATTTATGACTACTATGCAATATCAAAATCTGTGGTTAGGGAAGCTGGTGCCACACACAGCATTGCTAAGATGTGCGTCTGTTTATTTTTTAATTTCTTCCATGAATCCTCAGTTGTAAAATTTGACTTTCCTGTGTGACCCTGCTTCCTACCTGGGACAGCTTCCCCAGCCAATTCCAGCCAAATGTCTTTCACAGCCAGATCTTGATCCAAGGGAATGTGAGTGGCAGGTTATTTTTTTAAAAAAAATCTTAACATTACGCTTATTTTTACCTTTGTCTATCTCACATAAATTGCCTCTGTCCATTGGAGGAGGAAAGTTAAATCTCTTTAGTGAGCTAAGATAAAAGTGCTTAAAATAGATTATTCAGCATTTTAATTTATAGGGTGATTGGCTGGGATGAAAAGATGTATTTTTTCTGTCTGGGCTCTCGCATGCTAGGACACTCTAGCACACAAGATGTTATGTCTCAATCGGATTCTTCTCCTAAAATCCGTTAATAATTTTTTTTTAAGTCATGAGCATAGATAGGCTTGTATGTTGTTTTTATAGTTTGCTGTAAAAGATTTTAGTTGTCTCTTCAATCTTTTTCCTGGTCTTTCCATTTCTAATTTCGAGGTTTAAAAGTTACTTTTGAGAGCCAAAAGAAAACACAGTTAAGCTGAGGATGAATGGAAGGAGAGATATGGTACTGTAAATATAAATGATCGCCAGATTAGGGCTGACGGGCTGTTTTCTCTTGTATCAGCAGTTTATGGCCTTGCTGGATAAAGACAGTGTCCTCCGGTACATGCTGCCTGAGCGGGTGGTTTTATGGGGCCCTTTCGCTGAAAGCACATAAACTGCACATGCTTTCCAGGAAGCGTCCCCCACAGCTGTCTCACACTGCTGATGAGCCTGGGGGAGCCTGGCCTAAAAAGAGCAGTGATGTGTGCATGTGTGTGCACATGAGTGTGCATGTGTGTGTGTGCATGAGCGTGCATACGCATGTGCATGTGTGCATGTGTGTGTGCATGAATATGCCTGTGTGTGCATGAGTGTGTGTGCATGTGTGTGTGCATGAGTGTGTGTGCATGAGTATGTGTGTGCATGTGTGTGCATGTGTATGTGTGTGCATGAATGTGCATATGTGTGCCTGTGCATGTGTGTGCGCATGAGTGTGGGTGTGGATGTGTGTGCACGTCTGCGTGTGGAGAACAGTGTGCTGACTTCCATCAAGCCGCTCTTAGCCGGTTATGGCTCTGCCTCTGAGGCATAATGATCGCAACCTACACAGCCAGGAAGAACAGACAGCCCTCATTGCAGACAGCTGCTGACAGCAGCGACCACACCACCTGGGGGTGTGCACAGAGCAGACCCGTCGTGTCGGGAGCCGCCGTGTCCTGTGCTCAGCAGCAACAGAAGCCCAGATAATTCAGGGTGATTCATGGGCGTAGAGACAAGGAGACCCCCATCTTGCTGAGCATTGTGTAGCAGGCTCTGTGGGTGCACATCACTCACAAGGCCTGCACTGCTCCGGGGCTGTGCGCAGAGGCTGCCTGCCTCCCTGATCTTCAGTCTCCAGGGCTCTCCACAGCAGCAGGCGCATGGCTGACACTTCATGCTGCTGCCTTATAAATGCGTCAGGAATGAGTGACCTCCGCACTTCCCAGCTGTGAAAGCAGAGCTACAGAGTCGCTACAGGACAGGAAAAGACCCCAGTGGCGACTTCTGCGCAAGGTGGGTTCTCCAGTGTCTGTGTGTGCGGAGAATCATACAACTTTGGCAAGTTCATGGTGAACTTGGAAACAGTCTTCTCATTTCTTGGATAAAGAAATGGAGGCTGGATGGTCTGAGCTCACACGGTGGGTGACTGGGGGCAGTGACCACACAGCCCAGACACTGACTCCCGCTCAGTGCTACAGCCCACCCTACCCAGCACACGCCACGATTCTGGGCAGTGGCTATGAGTGACAACTTAGGCATGTTCGTCTGCATCACAGACCACAGCCTGCAGACAGCAGGTGCTCAAGAACTTCTTGACAAATAAATACATGAAGACATGGATGGATGGAAGCACAGACAGGTGGATGGATAAACGATGAATATAAATATAAATGACGTTGGATCCTAAAACTTACAAAATCTTATATAGTAATTTACCAGAAACACTTGTCAAATAAAATAAGACTTCAGCCAAAATATTTCCCTCGGAGTTCACCAGCAGAAACCAGGTGGTGAGAACAAAGACTTTACCTCCCTCATACATGGTGCGTACATACACCCTAAACATACAAAGAAACAGAAGCAACGAGAGGAGAGCCTTAACGCTGATGGGTGGTGCTATCCTGTGTGCCGTTCTGGGCACACGCTCCAGGAGGCAGCCGCCATCCCGCTGGCTCTCGCTCCTTTGTGAGAACGCGTGAGGAACAGAACGCTGTGCACCCTGCAAAGCCCCCAGTGAAAAGCCTTCCCGGCTGTATTTCAAGGGCACTCAAATCCGATATAAACAACTGCGACTGCTTGACATCAGCAGGTCTCCGTCTCCTGCGCAGTCCGTCTACCTTTGGAGTCTTCTCAAGAGTCTCCTTGCCTCCGCCGGTGTCGAGCCGACATCTTCTCTGTATAGAATATGCCAGCAACCCCAACTTGTCTTTGAAAATGTCCTCTTCTCTCTGCTTTGCCCATCGCATACTTGAGCCTGTCACTCTCCTGCTCAAAATCCTTCTGTAGCTGCCCGTTGCCAGTAGGAGCACACAGACACATCAGCACACGTGCAGAGTACGAATTGCAAGAAACATCCCAGGTTTTTATTTTATTGGAGAGAGACCATATCAAAGGAATTGCAAGCATAGACTATGAGCCAATGTGCTGGACTTCAAATCTCAGTTCTGCTGCTTACAAGCTATGTGGCCTTGGAAAACTTATTTGCCCTCTCCTGGCGAATGGGGTAGGAATAGTTCTTACTTCGTGGGTTGTTGTGAGGATAAACACGGTCAGTGCACTTCAAGTGCTTAGAAACACGGCCAGCTCCTGTGCACGGGTGTTTTAGCATCAGTGGTGGTAGCACTGTGGTCAGGGTAGCTCTTGATGAAGAAAAATTCACCCACTCTGAGTTCCCACCTGCTGGGCTAAGAGAGGTTTCCATCTTGGTGGTTCCCAGGGCTCCCTGCCACAAGCCGGGGTTTTGTGGAGATCCTGGGATTATGCATCTCAGGGAGTGTGGGGCCCCTGAGCGTGAGCTCTGCTAATGTGCTCAAAGGCCCATCTCACTTGGTCCCCTGGAGCCTGGGCGTCCACCGCATTGCCCCATGGCTGGCTGGAGCACCTGGGTTTGGCTGAGGCTACACGCCTCATCCCCACCCTCAATGTCTAGTGTCCCTCAGTGTCTCTTCCCCGTCCCTCCTGCCCAGACCAGGTCTTCTTTATTAGGGCTGTTAAATGACAAAACCACCCTGGACCCAAACAGCAGCAATAATAGAGCAATGTGAGGAAGGTGACAGAGTGACTTGCTGTTTGGCTAGAGGGGAAGGAAGGGACATTAACATTTATCTATGGAGGCTTCCCATCTGCCTTCCCGCATGTGGTCTCAAGGATGCACTGGCCAATGGCGGTCTCCTTCAGCTGGACCAAGAGGAGGGGCCGGGCTGGGAAGGGGAGGAAGGGAATCTGACAGAGCCTTTCACCGCTGTGAAACCTGAATGTTTGGAATTTCTGTTCGCAGTAACAGAAAAAGAGAGGACTTACAAGCAAGTTCAGCTGCACGCTGAGGCCCGGGTTTTGATTTTGTCAGCTACAAACTAAGAGCAAAGGGGGCGTAAGACCTGGCTGTTACTCCGGCCGGTGCTGGGTGCAGAGGTGCCTGAGAAGCTGGCCCTGCAGTCATGACAGTGCTTCTTACAGGTCGTCACTGGCTTTGTTTGCACAGTGAGAGTCATGTAACCTGTGGAAGTCTCCTATTGCATTGGCTACCAGGAATCTTGGAGGTGGGTCTAGGTGTGGGAAGGAAATAATTCTGTATGAAGAAATTTTGTCACTTTTTCCAGAGAATGGGGAATTTGCTAAAGGTTTTGAAGCATGGCCAGGAGTTCACTGGCCACAGAGGGGGAGGCAAGACGTGGAAGGAACAGAGACTCACAGCTGCGTGCAGACCCACGGGGCTCAGGGAGGGCAGATAACGTGGTGCAGTGGGAGGCCGTTGGAGGAAGCCGCTGGGACCCTCATGGTCCTTTCCCAAACTGGGGCTTGTTCTGACCTCACAGGGGCTGCTTCAACTTGAAAGGTTCGGGATAACACGATAGCTTTGCTATACCCTGGGGCTCTCATTCCGGCTACTGCACTGCCAGATTGCAGGAAAACCACTGCAGGTAAAACCAAAGGTCTTCTTTCTCTCAGTATTTGTCCCCAGGAGTCTAGTAAATGACTCACACCCCCAGTAGAATAGGAACAATGGCCCCCGTGCTTTCCTGCATGCAGCAGTCTAGACGGAGCTCCCACTTGATGTCCACAGCGATCCTCTGAGTTAGGCGGGGAGGTGCCTCTGTCCCCACTCCAGAGAGGAGGAAGCTGAGGCTCCAAGTGGCTAGGACACTTGTTCACAGTGACACATGAAATCATGAAGTAGCTGGGAAGAAAAAATAGGTTGTCTTATATTTACTAGTTCCTGTTTTTTTTTTTTTTAAATTATACAACACTTAAACAAAAATAACTTTCTTCCTTGTGTAAATGAAATTATTTTATGAAAATAAATTTAGTATGGTGGTAATAGTTACCTATATTATAAGTGCCTAGTGCAAAACAGATAAATTATTTACCTTGTTTCTATTTCTTGGAACATTCTAGAAAGTGATAGTGGAATCTGCATTTTATAAAGTAAGACATTAAGTCTCAGAGACGTAAAGCAACACGCTGAAAGTCACAGAGCCAGCAAAGGAGACAAGCTGGGATTACAAAACAGCGACTCAGCTTCTGCTGCCTCAGGCTGTGTGCTGGGCAGTGGACAAGACCCGGGGGGTGGTTCCATGGTCCCTTGGACACCCCATGAGGGTGAAATCCCAGTCCGTTACATGTTATGACTCTACCGAACCTAGTATGGGATTTTGTCCATTTTGGATGTTCAAAGTGTATGTTAAAAAATGAACAGATAGAGCTTCAGGGCCATGTCTTTTTGATACATTGAGACTTCAAGAATCCCAACAGCATCCTCAAGCTCAATGAAGTCTTTCCACATGAACATGACCTGAAGTCAAGGTGGCTGCCATTTAAAAACAGATCTGACCTTCTGTTGAGGAACTGCTTCGAGGACGGTGCTAGGCACTTCCTACCTCACTGCAGCATCGCGGCTACTTGGCGGAATCTGTAATGTTATTTCCTGTTCTGCAACTGTGCACAAAGGCTTGAGGACATTGCTTGTCTTACCCAAAGTTCCAGCACAAGTAAATGGCAAAGCCAGGGTTTGAATCACGTGACCCCACTGCACTGTGAACTATTCTCCCATATTGCCTATTCTACTTCATAGCTATTGCCGATAAAACAAAGTCAGTCTGCCTGTTTGCCGTGTGGTTGGCATCTCCAGTGGCTTTCTCTGGAATATGGGGCTAGTGTTGGGGCAGAAGAACATGCGGGCATGTTGGAAAACACTTGACTCAAAGGTTACAAGTACCTCTTGTGTAAACCACGCTACAATGTCCTCTTGGTGGGGGTAGGTGGGGAAAATTGCTTCCCCATTCAATTAATTTTAAGCTCCCATTTCCTGACTGTGTGAAAATGGCAACTATTTTTATCAAATTTCCTGCAAAAACCATCTTAAAATGTCAAGGAGAAAAAAAAATCAGCTTCTCAAAATGGTCTTTCCTTGTGGCAAGAATTTCTAAAGCTTAAGTATACAAAATGTTTGAATTTCAGCCTGGCAGACAACACCAAGAGTCAGAGTTAACAGATATCATTTATAGAGCAATTTCAAACTCTGTTTGGGGGAGAGAGGGTGCCCCAGGCAAAAAGAGACTAATGGGTTGGAATATTAAGGGAGCAATGGAAATCCCTGGGAACCACAGTCAAGCTCCACCTGACAAGCAAACTAGGAAAGTACTGGCCGCCGAAAGCCAAGAGCTCTGCTTCGCTGGGCGCCGGAGGGACTGATGCTTTATGAATGCGACAGCTCAACAGGGCAGACGTACCTTGCCCTGACTCGGCCGTTTAGGTATAGGAGCTATTCCCTGGAAACATCCAGGACGTGGGACATGCCACTAGATGGCTTTTCATCATAGGAGCCTCATGTGAAACTCAGCAAAGAAGGTGGCTTCAGCCTCTTTGCCATAGGGTTACTGCGGCTACTCCTGGACCAAAGTGAGCAGCCCCAGAAGACCTGCACCCGGCGGGATGGGCTCTTGATCGTTTTCCTTCTCTGAGACCAGACCAAATGCTGTGAAACCTCCAGCAACTCTGGTGCCTGGGCTGCGTCACTGTTTCAGACCTGCAGTCCAAACCTCTGTCCCCTCAAGCTGCACTGGTCCCCTTTTAAATTCCAGGGAAGCACACTCAGGAATTCATCCAACAGTTCTCCAGGCTCTAGATTCAGGGAAGTCGTAAGAGCACACAGGTATACATGCAGACAGGAGTTTACAAACCTGTGGGAGAGAGGGAATGAACAAACCAATGATACGATAAATTTGGGCTGGAAAGTACTGCAGACAATCCGGCAGGCAAAGAGAGCAGGAAGTCCAAGGGTTGGTTTCAGGCTCCCTTAGGAGGTGGAATGTGATCAAACTTGGAGGAAGAGGGTGGGACACGAGGGCACCTGGGGAAGGAGTCCCAGGCAAAAGGGAAGGAGAGGGACAAGCCCTGCAGGTGCAAGGGACACACAGCACAGAGGTCGGATGAGCGAGGCACGTCGTAGGACGTGATGCCAGAGACGCCACCGGGCAAGGAGAGACTTGGGGCTGTGGGCAGCATGTGGCTAGGCGCTCAGGCAGGGCAAAGGGATTCAAACAGAACAGTGACCTCATCTGTCTTGTGTTTTCACGGATCACTTCAGCTGCCTGCTCTGTGGGCTTGGGCTGGATCCTGAGGCATCAGGAATAACTCAAGCAGGGGATGTCTGTGACTCAGACCAATAACAGTGGCTGGGAAACAAATGACCGTGGTTGAAATTTCAAAGTACATTTGAAAGTACAGCCCGTGGGCCTTGCCCACAGACAGGGTGAGAAAATGAGGATTCAGAAGTTGCTGCTTAGCTTGAGCAGCTCTAGAGATGGAGCCGTCGTTTAATAGAATGGGAAAGACCACATACGGTGTAGGCTACAGGGTGGAAGATAAGGAGCTTCGTTTAAGACATGTTGAGTAGCAGATATTTCTTGGAAAATCGAGAGAAGGTATCAAGTCAGTAAATGAACACACAACACTGGATTTCAGGGGCGAGATTGGGGCTAGATATGGAAATTTCGGTGCTGTCAGCAGAGAGGTGTTATTTAAACACGTGGCAACAGATGACATCACCAAGGGAGCAAGACAAGAAATATTATAGAAGAGAAGAAGAGGCCCAAAATTGGCTTAGGGACACTCCCGTGCTGAATGGCTGAGGGGATGACAGACACTGACAAATAACCCTGAGAAAAAGTGTCCACTGATCTAGAGACAGAACCGGGGGAACGTGGTGGCCAGGACGCCAGGTACGGAAAGAAAGCACTCCTGGCCTCAGGAGAGGCTGGCTGGGCCGTGTTGTGCCGCTGAGAACTCAGACGAGGCTCCTGAGCCAGCCGCCGGGCTCAGCGACGTGGAGGCCACTGCAACATGCGAGAGCTCAGCGGGGGTAGGACGACGCTCTGATAGGAGCTGGTTTAGGATGAAACAGGAGGAGCTGTCAGAGATGGCAAATGTAGACTACTCTTGCAAGGAGGTTTTCTTTCCATGTAGGATTATAGAGCAAGAGGAAGTGGGGTGAAGAACGTGATTTCCTTGCTGGAGTATTTGCTGCAGACGGAGAAGGAAGGGCACGTGGATGGGTTGGTGAGTGCGTCCAGCAGAGATGGGGAAGTTGGCGACGAGGAAGTGGAGGAGGAAACGTCCAGTGCCCCGTTTGCCCAGTGCCGTCCTCGGCCCTGCAGCGAGGGATGGCTGGAGCAGAGGGAGGGTGCACCTGGGACAGGCATATGTGCGGCAGCTGGTCTAGGACAAAGGGGCCTGACCAGGAAGACAGGGCAGGGGGAGCTGCTGAAAATGCTTCGTGTTTGCTTCACTTTTCCTGGCACTCGGGGAGACAAGATCGCTAGCTTGCTGGTACTGAGGATTGGGGATGGAATCTGGGAGAGAGGGAAGGATGAAGTGGTTGTCTAGCAGGGCAGAGTGGACGGCCTGGCACACGCTGGGTAGATCCAAGTGCCCACTTGAGGTGTCCCCCTCAAATGGCTCTGGGCTTCCCTCCAGCCACCTGCCGCTGCCAGGTAAAGGGGGCACCTCAGAAAAAACTTGCAGTCTCTAATACAAACCCCAGCAGAGTCAAATCGATGAAGAAGGTTAAAGCTTTTTAAAAATATTTCCTTTGGGTTAGGGCTTAACAGTTTATAAACACTCGCGTGTGAGCTCATTTACATAAACAAAGGGTTTACTGATATACGGGACAGCCTCACAATGGTCGGCTCATAAGTGTCGCCGAAGAAAGTCGTGGAAGGTACAATTGCTAGGACAGGCAAACATCAGAACGAGCACATGACGATAGGGGTTTGAGTCCAGCCTGGCCCCCAGGTGCAGCGCTGCCTCAGACAGATCAGCAGGCAGCTCCGAGTTTCAGGGCTGTTTCTGGAAATGGGAATAATTGCAGGTGACCAGCCGCCTGTGTCTGCCGAGCACTGTCCTGGGTTTAGCACTGAAAGTCCCCGGGCACCCTCCAGCCCAGGTCAAGGTGGGACAGTCATTCACACCTGTCCACGAAGATTGAACATGAGCAAAGAAATGGATTGAGGAGGGGCCTGGGGGTCCACTGTGCCCAGCCCGGTGCTCCCCAATGTTTCCCTCCCAGAGCACGTCGACGGGGATGCTGAGGAGAGCGTCTCCTCCCTGTGGCTTAGAGCACAGCCACCGGGGTGAAGTTCATGAGGCCTTTAACGAAACACACCAAGTAACAGAGTGAGTTTTTCACAAGGTGACCCTAGTCTTCATACATCAGTCCTTTGAGATTATAACCTCCAGCTATTTGGTACTGAAAGGTTCTTTCTTGGATGAAATGGTGATCGCTTGTTTCTTAACTCCCTTATTTGGCAAAAGAAGGAGTTGTCAACTTTATGTCGGTTCCTCAAATTCTTTAGGAAATTTTACTACGCCCCAGAGCGAGGCCGACGGGCTCTGGGATGCGCATGGCTCACCTGTGGGCCCAGCTCACTGCAGCCTCCCGCTACACTCTCACGGTCTGAGCTTGGCTTCCCTGCGAGAGGGCTGCCCAGGCATCCTGACAGCCAAGACTGGTCCTCCTGACACACTCAGCGTTTGAACCTTATGAGGTTAGGTCAGGTCACTTTCCATAAAAATACTCATTTCTTTGAAATTCTCTTTTCTCACACACCAAGGCAAAGGTGCCTTCAAAGCCACCCCTTTGTTTTCTGCCTCTTTTTTTAGATGTGTTATAAAAGTTTGCTATGTTAGTCAAAAAAGTATGTTAATTTTCTACATTTAAATAACTTTAAGGTTAGCCTAAGGGGAGGTGGGCTCAGAACTCAGCTGTAACCCCCTCTGGGGAGATGAAATCCTTTCTCCTGACCAACCTCCAAGGAAAGGCAGGAGAAAGGAGGAAGCGGAGAGAGTCCCCACGCCGGGACTGGCTGCTGAACCTTCCATTTGATCCTCTCGTTCAAGCCCAAGCAGGGAGTTTTTAGTGTTGTTGTATATATGAGGGTCAGGAAGTTCAAGGGACTGCTCGAAGTCACACAGCTAGTAAATGGCTGAGACTTGAAACCAATAAAATAAAGCCTCGCTCATCCAAGGAGGCTTTGGTGTGACCTGCAACACGAATTTATCTTACGGGGCTTCCTGCTCCCATAGTACCAGGGCATATTTCAGTTATTCGTTTCCTTTGCACGGTGAATGGGATTGCCAGACACTTCGAGGGTAGCAACGGCTCCAAGAATACCTTTTCCTTTTTAAATCGTCCTTGGACAAATGGGTGTTTCAAATCTCGCCTGCACGCACTGAATGCACACACGTCTCGCGTCCGTTAAGCCTGCCAGAGACGGCTTTGAGGGGTGTTTAGGATAAGTTGTTTTACAGGGATTGTCTCTCACTGGCTCTACAAGACATTCAAAATGTGGAAATCTCATCGATGGAATGCTCACCAAGACGGGGTGCAGCTCCCCCATTTACAAAACAAATCAGCCCGACATCCTAAAGTGAGAATCTAGAGTACGTTTTACCTCCGTCCTCAGCCGTTGTTTCAGCCCAGCTCATGTTGCGGCCAGTGCCTGACCCCACCAAGTCCGAGAGGCAGCTGTCACTCCAGGTCACACACGACCCCTCCCTGGCCGTCACCCCCGCACCCCGGCCAGCGTTTCCTCATGGCCTGTGACCGCTGCACTGAGCACTCTCCCGGCGCCCTACTCTAACCCCATGAGGGGGGAACAAGTAAGATGCACATTTCACAGAAGAGAAACTGAGGCTCCAGAAGGCTCGTGGACGTGCCCAGGGTGGCACAGTGAGGACGTGCAGCGGTGGCTTCATGCTGAGGTTCCGCTGCCCCAGAAGCCGCTGCTCTGTGACGTTGGACGCCGAGGCTGCTCCGCGCTGCGTTGAAGTCGGGTTGTTCCCCAGTCCTCCTCTTTGTGATGTCCCAGGTAAATCTTGCGTGTGCCTCCTCCCCCTCCAGCCACCGGGAGACATGCCCGAGTCCTCTGGGGGCCTCAGTGTCATCTCCTCCCGGCTGCTGTGGCTCCTGCCCTCTCTCCCACTCGGACTTCTTCCCACATTTCAGAGACGTGCTCTCACAGGCCCACTCAGTCTCTTCTGCATCCACCCCTTTCGTCCTGTTATTTTCCCCAAAGCTTCCTCTTGGCTCTTGCCGCAGTGGTGAGCCTTCTCATGCCGTCCCCACGGTATCCAGGAGAGGTGAGAGAGTGGAGGCCGGAGGTGTGTGAGAGAGGACAGGGTCTAGGAGGACTGAGCAGTGGCGTGGCAACCCCACCGCGGCTGCAATCCCTGGTATGCCGGTCTCACCAGTCTGCACTCAGGGTGAGTCGGGGGTGCTTGTGGGCTTGGCCCTGGTGGGGCCATAGGGCAGGAGCCGGACAGGCACATGGACACAGAGCAAGGTCCAGACACACAGTGGCTCTCTCCCGAGACCAAGGGGTATTGGCATCAGGGACCTGGTGTAACCCATGCAAATAGTGGGCACGTTACACTTTCTGAAGCCTGGAGGCCAGGCCCACGAAATCCTGCAAACAGAAAACCAGAAGGACACAATATGCTGAGTAGGCACCCGGAGCCCCGGTAGTTCTGTGTGCAGGCGTGACCAGGAAGCGCTAGCATGGGAAGAGGGTTTCACAGGCTGATCTAAGAGTCTGGACCCGGAGTCAGGGCATGCCCACCCGGCTCTCTCACCTGCGCCGTGGATTTAGCGTCCCACTGCAGCTGTGTCTTGAGCACAAGAGAAACCTCTCTATCCCAGAGCCCTCCACGAACTTCCATCAGATGAACGAAAACTAGTAAGTGCTCTGTAAATAGTACCATAATGAATAAATTTTAAAATTATTTATTCTTAGTTGAATTATTAATAATTTGATGTGACAGTCACATGTATGTTTCTTTATGCTTGAGAAGGAAAATAGAAATGTCTGTTAGAGGAAGGAAACGAAGCTTCACGTCAGGTTGACAACGACAGAGACGAAAAACAGTATCTTGCGAGAATTTCCGACCTTTGAGAAACCAGGCAAAAGGCACAAATTCGTGTAAGGAGTGGGCTTCTTTGGGTGTGCTCACATACCAGGAGTCTAACCGCTGCAGGAGTTTTGCCCTGTCAGAGAGGAAGGAGAAAAATCCCTCATCTTGTTTTGGCTTGTTGGGATTTGGGAAGGGAAGCCTGTATTTATGCTCAACCTTAGCTTGATTTACTGTAACTGACAAGCCAGCCTTCAGTGGGGAGCTCTGTCTGCGGAGGTTCCCGTCATGCGGGGCCTGCATGCAAGGGCCAGAAAGCAAAGGTCGTCTCAACCGCCCTCTCGGACTTCCCTGGGACAAGGGGGGAAGGAGCCCGAGTGTCTCTGGGCTCTTCCTGGGCATGGGGCACAGAGCCCTCCGCTGTCAGCAGAGGTGGTGTGAGATGAAGCCAGATTAGCCACAGACACGCTGCAGGTTGGATAGTTTAAAAATTATTTTTTTAATGTATGCATGTTAGAGCTAGCTTGATGGCAACATGTGCTTTCAAGTCACAGCGAAATCAGGTAGCATCTGTCCTGGGAAAGGGTTCTGTGTTTTAGAGGTCTGAAGACATAAAACTGGGAAGAAAAACATCTTTGCTTCTTTCCTTCCTCTTAGACCCACCGCATAAGAACTTGGCCATATGATCTGTCACTTAATCAAGAAATGGAATTTCAGAATTTCCCTCTCCATTTCCCTCTAGCTTGAGCTGCTTTCTTGGTTCTCCAGGGAAATGAGTCTTTTGGTCCCTTAGTCAGATGTTTGCAAGCAGATGTCGATGGAGCCAGGTTTGTGCCAGGAGCAGGGAATGCATTGATAAGCAAGGATGTTGGGCCAGTGTCACTCAGCTCATACTTTGTTGAGGAGGTGGATGGCTGAACAAGGGATGCTGTCCAACCTGGTAAGTGGAAAGACAAAAACAGGTGCAGGGGTCTGTGAAAGTCCTAACAAGGCATCGGGCCCAGGAGAACAGAGGGCAGGGTGGGGTGGCGTGGATTCGAGTATTTTTGGAGAAATAGACACATAAGAGAATGCTTGAGGGACAAATATGATTAGGTGTCAGGCAGCCTGCAGACAAAGAGCCTGGAGAAGTCTCATCCTGACTTCTGAGTAACTGAAGAGGTTCACTGGGTGGGAGCAAAGCCGGAAAGGTGGACAGGAGCATGAGGCCCCCATAAATCTCACATCTCATGAAGGACTTTGGCCTGAGGGCAGAAAATAGCCTCTGAGGGGCCTGCAGCCAGAGGGTGGCTTGATCAGATTTGTGCTTGAAAGATCACTGTGTCCTGCAGGGGATGGAGGTAGCAGAGCACGATGGAGTCAGGGTCAGGAGAGAGGTGCCTACAACCTGAACAAGGCTGGGGGTGCAGAGAGAGCAAGACACAAAGGATAGCAGGAGCCCGAGGGAGAGCCTTGGCCCCATGATGGAGCTCTGCCCCCTGAGGAAGCAGAGGGGATGGAAGGTGGGTCCATGCGGAGCCCTTCCAACTGCAGTGCAGCTCCCAGCCAGTCTCGCCAGGCTGCAGGGTGTCCTGGGGCAAAGGGAGCCCATTAGGTGTGTCCTGCCTGAGACAGATGTTACTGGAGCCACCAGGGAGCAGGTGGTCTCAGGGCAAGACACAGAGCACATCCAGAGGCCTGGCAGCTGCTGGGAAGGGAGGGGAGATCTCTGCATGCTCGCCTGCACGGCTGTCCCCATGGCTCTGCCTTGGGCACCTGGGGAGGGGTGTACCACCCAGGAGCAGGGGACAGCACAGGAAAGGCAGGTCTTTAGGGGACGGAGATGTTGATGATGAGCTCAAATTTGACTTTTCGAGTTTGGGAATGCCTTGGAGAAGTTGAGAGGAAAAGGTAAATAGGCCACTAGAACCACACACCCAAACCCAGGGGCAGCGCAGTCTTGGGGAGGAAGGACCACCTGGGGAGAGGCAGCCTGGTGGGAAGACGGGATTGCCCAGAGAGAAGGTGGAGGATGAGAAGACAGGCAGGAGACAGAGCTTCGAGGACGGCAACCTTGCAAGACTGAGCAGAAAACAAAGCAGCAATAAAGGGACCTGAGAAGAAGTATTAATACCAGATAAGCAGTGGACAGTCAAAAGGAAATCTAAACACAGACAACAGTGGACAGTCAAAAGAAAATCTAAACAGAACAGTGAAGAGTCAAAAGTAAGTCTAAGCACAGAGAAATCCATCAAATAAATGTTCACGGCATCCAAGAAAAATTAGGATTTAAAAGTGTCCTTGGGGTTTATATTCACACAGAAACCTCCAGCAACTTGGGCAGGAACAGCCTCAGCACGGAGATAGAAAGGAAAGGTCCGGCGGGGAAGGAAGAGCAGAGTGTGGAACATGGTGTAAAAATGCCACAGAAGGGATAGGAGAGAACTCGGTAATGAAAGGCAATGTGTTTGAGGGAACTTGAGGTTTTGGTTTTGTTCTTTCGTATTTGCTTAATGGCAGGAAGGAGCCAGTATACGGAGGAAGGTGGAAGATTTTAGAAAAGGAGGATAAGAAAGCATGGGTCCAGCAAGGCGTCAGGAAGGGTGGGCTTGGACCCCGCTAGAGAATGAGCCCCAGCCAGGAGGAGGGATGCTCTCCTGGGGCAGGAGGACAGCGCAAGGCCCGCAGGGAATGGACATCTGCAGTCTTTCGGGCGATAGGTGGACAGAAACGTCACCTTATGGTCTCCAAGTTCTGTAGCAGAGCTGGGATTCGCTGTCAACGGTGGGAAGCCAGGTGTCCAGCTCTACAGGTGGACACAAGTGGAGACCTGGGTGCAAGATCCTGATGGAGCACAGAAGTGAGAGCCAGGCAGGGGAGCCGGGGAGCCGCTGGCCACCACGAGGGTTGGGTGGAGCCAACCACCCCTCCACGGGTCTGCCCTGGAGGGAAGACACTGCGTGTCACTGTTTCTGGGATTCTGTGGACATTTCTTTTTGATAATAATGACAATTTCAGAAAAGTTGCCTTCTCCGTAGTATCATAAAATCAAGTGTTTGAAGGTGCTACCTGGTTCAATCTCCTACCCTTTATTTCCCTTGACTAGGAATACATTTACATGCTCTGAGCTTGTAGCACGATGTTCTGAAATTGATTAAACCACCTCTCAGCTCTTTTAAAGTGAGGATTTTGAAGCCTCTTGTGTTACAAATTGAAAAGTCCTGTCTAGACATTGCAAGTACACGGCATTCATTAATTTTGCATTCATTAATTAATCAACCTAACATTTATTTGTAACATCTAAGAATTGGGTGGGCAGGGGAAGTGAGGAGTGAGGAAACACGAAGTCACAGCTCAAAGCGTAACCTAGAGGAGAAGCACATGAACCACCATTTGCAGATGATGCTCCGGACACACTTTTGTTTGTTCAAACAGAAACTCCACTTATTAAAAAGATCAAAGTAATAGCATCACCACTAGCACCAAGCCCCTCCGAGCTAAGCCACCCAGCAGCCCCCACAGCCCTGGACGGGACTCTCTGGCACGAGTAGGGCTCTGAAAGTCACCACTTGCAGCCACGATCTGCACTGGCCCCTGTCCTGGCCTCCGGCGTGCGCCCCTCGTTGAAGGGGAAGGTGCACTTGCTAGAAAATCACTGTGAACAATGACTGGGACACTGGCCACGAGAAGAGAGAGTTTCAACGGCCGTGGTCTCTGAGCCACGTGGTAATGCCACAAGGCTCAGAGGGGAGAATTTCCATGTAAGAATATGCTGTGGACTAAGGGATATACATTTCCCAAACAATCCAGCCCAAAACATTCTTTATATTTCATATTTCAATTTGTCAAACATTCTGTGCAATTTATCATTGACTCTGAAAATTCCTAATTGACCATTTGCTCTGATACAATATACTCTGAAACATACTTTCTCAGTTTTTTAAAATAAATCACACAGAGTCTTAATATTTCTCCTTAAATATTGAATACTAGATTATATTGGAATATTAATCAAGAATACCTCAATGAAGAATTTTTTTTTAAATGCTATAGTAATACACATTCCAAAGGTGGCCAGTGCTTACATCCAGCATTCTCCACTCAGGGAGAAAGAAAGGGGTCCACTTGGGAGAAAAGATTGGGCCTCATCACTGGCAGGCGGCCGCTCACTTTGATGTGGTTATAATATTTACCTGTTTTTCCTAGTCATCTTCTTTTCATCCCCAAAGGCATGCAAGCGTTCAGTGTAACAGGTGAGGTTTGGAAATGGACCTTTTGTCTTTCAAAGCTCAGGAACATATTAGAAAGGTCAGAGAAAGGCATGGAGAGAAAATGAGAGAAATATTTATTGATTCCACAGTGTGTTCTGCAGAGGGTCAAATAGCCACCCTTTGACAGGTACACGTGGCACCAAAGCAGCCCTCTGTGCCCACTCCCCTTTCCGCCTTCACCACCCCCTGCAAGCTGGGGACGCCGCCCCAGCTGATGGACCCGGAGACCAAGGCCCACGGGCCAGAGCACACACAAACTGGCAGAGCCCAGAGTCGGCAGATACCTGGGACCACCTTCCTCCGCGACAGCCCGAGGCCTCCTTTACCTTAGCTTATTTCGTTCTCCCAACAGCCTTGCAGTGAAGAGTGCCTCTCCCATTTTTGCAGAGGCAACTGGAATACATTCCTTCTCAACCTTTAATATTCGTGTAACCACAGCCCTCCCCAGAAGCCGGCCCTGGGAGCCCCCCGTCTCCCCGGGTTTGTTGAACCCCTCCCCACTGTGTGGTCGCCTCTGTCCTTGCTCTATCCACACCACGTGGAAATTAATTGGTTCACATGTCCCTTTGTCTTCCATTTCAGCCTGAAAACTTCTTGCGGACATTTCCACGCTGACGGTTGATGAATGAATATATTTGTTTTGAACTAAAATGCACAGAATTCAGCAATGATAAGAATTTGAGAAAAGATTCTTCACAGGTAATCACTAAAGCCCACGATGGAAATGGCTTGTCTAATTATGGTTGAAAAGCACCACGAGGAATGACTCTTAGGGTGTCATTTATTTATAAATACATCCTCACGCAAATGCTAAAGCACTCTGGCACTCCTCAGCAACAAGCTCAGTGCTTATGACTGCCTTTCAGCAGTTCTCTTTAGCGGCCTGACTAGTTTTCTAAAGTGAAGTTGAGAGAGCGATGAGCCTGGTTCCAATCCCCGAATCCGGCTGATAACAATACGCAGGTACGGCATTCTCGTCCTGCCAGAAATCCGTATTCCGTCACTGTCTGATGAATGCTGGCTAACTGTGTGATGCCAATCACACACTGGGACCAAATGAGGGTCAGTAGATTGAGTGAATTTAAAAAAAAAAAAAAAAATTTCTAAAGAAGGTAAAAATGAAATGCTTGTTTTTAAGACAAGGTTCAAAAGACTTTACATCTTCCTTTAAATCTCAAAATTTGCCACCAGTATAACAAAATGCCCTGTCACCAAGTGTATATTGAATTGATGAAGTTGTTTCTAAGAAAGTATCTGGCAAATTTTTAGCTAGTCCTAGCTCAGTACCAGGTGTCAGAAGTCTGAGTAACAGGTACAGGGCTCCGGATTCTTCCATGCCAGGTGAACTGGCACTTCCTCCCTCAGGTTTCCATGGTGTTGACACGGTGCCTGTGCAGTGAGACCGTAAAACCCTGCTGCTGCTTTCCTGCCCATGGAAATAAATGTCCCTTTTAGGGAAAACCCTTATATTTTTAATGTCAAGCACCACACAGTTGGTCCTTACAAATGGGCAATAATGAATATGCCTTTGACAAAGATTGTGATGGCAGCTAGGGAGGGGTCCTCTCTTTTTTTAACCATGATATTGTTTCACAGTTTCTGCAAAAACAACAAACAAATGCCTAGCCTGTGTTTTGCAAAGTAGCCTCTTTTCACATGCACGAAAGAGAGAAAAAAGTGAACTAACTTACATTTCCTAGAAGTCCACCACAGAGACAAGGCAATCAATGCACAGTAAGAAAGAGAGCTTTTTAAGTAGCCTTGTTACACACACACACACACACACACACACACACACACAGCCTGTGTCTTCTCAGCATCATTTTCTGAAGTACTCGGACTTTATAAAATTATAAAATACTTTAGGATGGATCCTTTTATTTTATGATTCGATAGTGGAATAGAAATGAAAAAGCAAAAAAAAAAAAAAACTTGGGCAAAAGAAAACAGAACAAAACTCAACAGGAACAGGGAGGAGAACCCACTGCCCTAGGAGAAGAACCACTAGGTTTTCAGTCCAAGGGGCTCCTTCACTAGTCACCTGGCGGGAGGAGGAGGAGCTTGGCAGGTGGTCTCCGTGGACAGCGAGTGTTCAGGTTCTTCTCCTGCTCTCTCTGAGCTCACCTGCAAACTGGCCTTGGTGATGGCAGGATTGCATACTCAATGACTGCAGTGAAATGAATGTAAGTACAGAGCTAGCACAACCCTCTAGCCATCCAACCTCCGGAGGATGAGGGGGCTCACACCTGTAATCTTAGCACTCTGGGAGGCGGAGGCAGGAGGATCGCTTGAGCCCAGGATTTTGAGGCTGCCATGAGCTATGATGATGCCACCGCACTCTACCCAGGCCACAGAGTGAGACTCTGTCTCAAAAAAAAAAAAAAAACAAAGAAAGGCATGGCATCTATATGCATGCAGGTGCCTTTGATAAGGAAACGTCATTCAGAGCAGCCCAGCGATGCAGCCACATGAGTGAGGGTATTAATAGTACAGGTTGTCATGACCAGGGAAATGCCCAGGGTACCAGTGACTGCAAACGTGACGTGCCCGGATTCCAGTGCAGCCCAGGCTGCTTCACCTCCAGCCAGACTCTGGACCAACATGGAAGAATGAGTCCCGAACCTGGGACCTGCCGAAGGTACCATGACACACTGGCCTTTGTAAGGGCCAGGCTACAGCAGGGCCCTTCCAGCCCACAGCTGGGAGGAATAGCAGGCCCGGCCGGGCCCCCAGGCCCACAGCACAGCACTCGGACAGCCTGGGGCAGGCAGGTGTCTCGGGCGGGAGTGGGAATGGGAGGTCCACGTAAAACTACGCCCACCTGGATCACTGGAGAAGCAACAATGTTCAGTACTCACGTGGACCAGGCTGCTGCTCAGCTCACAGCGCCCTCTCCCCATCCCACACCTGCCCCCAATGTTCTTGGGCCCCTCAAGGGGCTCACAGAAGATTCTCCATCCGTTTTGGAGGGAACACCCAGTTTTCCCTCTCACCTTCTTTCATCCTGCTTACAAACCCTCACAGGCTCCTGGTCGCCTCCCAGACAGCGTCTGTCTGGGCTGCTCCCCTCCTCGGAGCTGGAGCCCCGCTGGGCCTTCTGAGGCATGTGCACCTGCACACTCCTTCCCTGGGATTGTCGTCTGTCAGGATGTCTGTCCCCATCCACCAGGACAGCTTTCGAGGACAAGAGCTAGTATTGCCTGCGTTAGTTTGCTGGGGCCCGGCACCAAAGTACCACAGAATCCTGGGTCAAAGCAACAGACGTGTGTGGTCTGGCAGTCCTGCAGGCTGGAAGTCCAAGATCAAGGTGTCGGCAAGGTTGCTACCCCGCTGCGGCTGTGAGGGGGACTGTGTTCCAGGCCTTCCTCCAGCGTCCGCAGGTTTGAGAGCACCTCTGGTGGCCGTTAGTGTGCCGATGTGTCACCCCGTCCTTGCCTTCATCTTCACACGAGTCCTCCACGTGTGTGTCTGTGTCCGGATTCCCCTTCTTGGTTTAGGGCCTCCCGTAATGACCTCATCTTAACTGGGTCATCTTCAAGGACCCTGTTCCCAGACAAGGTGACATGCACAGGCACTCGGAGTAAGGACTTAAGCAGATCTTTCTGGAGGGACATGTTTTGGACCATAAGCTCCCCTCTTTATTCTTCCACGATCTGCCCGCCATCCCGCCTGGGCAACCCACGTGCTCCCTCGGGAAATGCTGCTGAGCACAGGCTCATAGGCAGTGGAGCTGTTTCACTGTGTGCTCCCTGCCCTGCCACTCTGTGCTCCTGAGGGCGGCCGTAGCCGGGACCTGAGTGTGCTGGTCCCACTCAGGGCCCACAGCAGAAACTCAAAAGAAAATGATGGTCAAGTCCACGCGTTGCTCTGAGTATGTCTGTTTGCGTTATCTCACTCCGAGACACACATGCCTTCAGGGTGGGGTCTCGGTTCCTGGATGCTCTGCCATCCACAGAGCACCAAGCGAGCGAGACCTGGGCAAGGGAGGAAGCTGGAAATACAAAACTTGTCCAACAGACAGGGAGGATGCCGGTTGCACCTCTGTGCTCCTTCTAGAAGAGTTTACAGAGGAAACAGGGTGCATTATGCCAGGACCAGGACTGCCTCTTTCATAGACTAGAGGCAGAGAGTCCCAGTGACTCGCCCGATTTCTCCTTAAGGTCACTGGCCTCTGAGAATAGAATTCTCCTTCCTGGGATGGCTCAGGAAGCACCCTGCACCCAAGAGCACAGAGTAGTTATTTTTCTAAATACATTTGGGTTGCTAATCTCTTGACCCTTCCAGTGAATCTTTGGTAAACATTTTTAGCATTTAAACAAAAGTAGCAAGTGTCACTAATTTTAGGCCAACCTTTCATTATAAAGCATGTGACTCTCTGGGGAAAAAAGTGTTTCCTGGCTTTAATGAGTAAGCTGTCTGTTTTCAGCAATTTGGGTCTCAAGTTTCAAGGTGTGCTTACAAGATTTAAAGGGCAAACATCCTGTACTTCACCCTGTGGGGGCACCTCCTAACTGATACAGACACAGCACAAAGGAAGCAAATGCTTTCTTTAACTGGCCCAGGGAGATGTCACAAATGTACCCTTCCTGCCGCTGTGGTACGTGTGTTATTGTAGGTTAGGGACCGTCCCTCCGGGTCACCACAGCAGCGGCTTTCCTACCTAATGTGCATCCTTCCTCGGACGTGCACCTCCTCGGAGAAGACAAAGCAACAACCAGGAAATGGAAAGATGGAAAGATTACAGTCTGTCCAGGAAATGGAAAGATTACTGTCAATGCTATTTTTAAATAACAACTATATTGTTATGGAATTCACAGACCATAGCATTCACCCTTTAAAATACACAGTTCAGTGGCTTCACTATATCTCAGTACATATACCATACAAGCATCACGGCTATCTAATTTTAGAGCATTCTCATGCCCCACGAAGAAATCCTGTACCCATTAGCAGTCACTCCCCATGCCCACCCTGGCAACCACTAATCTACTTTCTGTTTCTGTGGATAGAGAGGAAGATTAGCTTGAGAGATCAGCTGGGATATTTAATGCTATGCTCGGTAAACAAGGACAAAATACGAAGACCCAAAACTAATTCAGTTTAATATTCTAGGGAGCTCATTCTGTGTCATTAAAAGAAAAATTGTGACTTTTCATTAGGGCTGGTGAATTTGTTGACGTCTCCTTCCTGAAGGACAGACCAGTTGGGCAGAGGAGGAAGAAGGGTTTGGGGCCCACGCCTCAGTCTCCTCAGCTGCCAGCTGGCCCCACGCAGGTGAGAGCTCCTGCGACTTGGTGAGTCTGGGACTGGCCGGAGGTTGGTGCTCAGGAAAGATCGTGGGTGGAGCACTGTCAAATCAACAACAGACTGTGCGGGTCGGTGTCGGGCTCACAGGGCTCAGCTCCTCCCACGTCAACAACCTTCCTGAGGTAGCCCGTGTCCTGGCTGATTAATTTTCCCGGTGATAGCAGTGTTTGGGTGGGCCAGGCCCTTACGGGGTGAACCAGAGGGCAGGACCTGAATTTCTAGTTTCTTTGAGCATTAGCTGCCCTGCATTGTGCTGACCTGGATAAACAACTAAATAAATATTTTCCGATGATGGCCTCGGCGTGTAAAAATCATAGCTCAGAGTGATTTGGGGATATGGCAGACACGCCCATATCCGTTCTTTTATTCAATACATATTGATGATTGTCACGGAACGCACGGTGGCCACAGATCTCTGGGAGACAAAAATACAAAGCAGATACAGACACTGTCCTCAAGGAATTCACAATCGCTTTGGGATATGTGCAGAGGGGTGGGAGAAAAGGCACATTATCAACAGCAATATTAGAAATAAAAAAGTGATATGGGGTAGAAATTAAGTTCTGGGAGGAGCCAGAGGTTTTCGAGTAGGAAGAAATTATTTCCAGCAAGCTGACCAGCTAGCGTATGGCATTTGCATAGAGCTGGCTGGCTATACGAATACCTGTCCCTCAGCAGACATATGTGGGCACATGTGTACACACACAGAGTTAACGAAAACAGCCCCCTAATTACTGAGCATTCACTACTGGTCAGATCTCTACTAATAACTGTACGTGACTATTTTCCTCATGTTTGTGATAACCTAAAGAGATAGGAATATCATTATCCCTTTTTTTCCCCAAGGAAACTGAGAAATTGCAAACATTGTATAGCTTGCAACAGGACAATTTGAACCTAGAGCTATCTAATTTTAAACCCATCTTCTCATCCACTAAGCTACATGGGCTTTCTGACTCACAGAGGAAGGACAGGCTGTATTCCACCGTGTGGAGATGAGAAGGGCGTCTATCCAGGTGGATGGGATAGAGAGGAGAAAGCCCCAGGGACAAAAGGATGGGGAAGGGGAGTGGGCCCAGCTAAGCAGCATGTGGCAGAACTGGAATTTCAGCTCAAATCTGCAGACACAAAAGCCAGCATGCTGAACTCCCACAATGCATCCCAAGTGGCAGAAACTATGTACACTTCTCATTTATCAGAGGGGTTTATAGGATTCAGGACACATGAAAGGCTTCGGAAGCCAAGCAAGCCCAAGCAGGAGGCACAAACAGAACATCCCTACAGTGACCACGAGTTAATCCTCCTGTATGATGAGCACACCCCAGTCGCCACTGCACGCCCAGGGACCACAGGGAGAAAGATTGGAAGAGCCCCAGGCTGGGACGTGGAACCAGAAGATGAGAAGCCTCAAGGACAGGCAGGTCCTCCCACCTGCACAGAGCAAGACGAAGGAAGGCATGCCCAGAGCCTTCAAGGAGGGGGAGATCACTCACTTGAGTTACAGCTGAATCAACCAATTTCCGAGGAAGAAATAAAAATTAGTAGGTTGAAGCGCTTTAAAATAGCCCACCCCAGGCAGCACTGAATCACCTATAACCTATATCCTTAGGCGTGGGCCACTAAGAGCAGGAACTTTGGACCCCCAAGGCCTGGGTTTAAACCCTGAATTACTGGTTGTAGGACTCTGGAAAAGTTAATGCAGCTTTCCCTGCTTCGCTTCCCGTATCTGTTAAAGGCGGATGATGCCCTGAGAGTTGTGAGGGCTGAGAACGTGGGTCCACGTGACGTGCCGTGAGCAGGGCAGGGCTGGCCACCGCCCCGGAGCTCCCAGCTTGGGACTAAAGCCTGAGCTCTCTGTGGGCTGCTCAGACAGTGGGGTTCTTGGAAAAGGACACAGTTCTTCAAAGAGCAAGTGAAAGCTTATCTGTAAATGTCTAAAAACAGATAAGTTTTTAATAGTTTATAAGTATTAACCTACTGCACAGCACAGGAATGGACTAATAGATTCTGGAGACATCTTTCAAAACCCTGATTCTTTTAAATGCCACTTCATCAGCTGAAAGCAAATGGCGGTGCTGGTCCAAACCCAGCATCAGGAGCACAGAGTGCTGAGACGCACCAGTTACACGGGTTTCTTGGCAAGGAATCAATCACCTCACCACCCTTTGTCCATCCGTCATCCACGCACTGATTGTAGAAATAATGCTGAAGACGGTGTCCATGTGCATTAGACACTGCGGGTCATAAGAAGGATAGTTGTGATCATTTTGAGGGCCACATACAATTTTATGAGGGGCATCATACATAATGATTAATATATATAATTATTTTATATAATAAATTATATAAGTATATAATTTTATATAATTAATAATATAATAAATAGTAATATATAATTTATATATTATATGATAAATCATTATTATATTATATAATTATTTTTTATAATTATATAGCTACAATTGTATATAATAATTGTATGTTTATGTAATAATTTACAAAAGAATAAAATTACCACCTATAGTATATGCTTTCCCCAAATAGTTACGTTTCAGATGAATCTAACCAAGTTTTTAGATGTGACTCTGTCTGTAGGTGTTACAGTTTGTAGGATATCCAGGAGACAAACGAACAAGGCCAGCAACTCCAATCTAGAACATTCTACGGAACTGCTGGCCTATTCTCTTCCATAAGTTAGTGCCCTGGGAGGAGGGACTGTTCTAAAGGGGACATGGGGACCTGAGAAAGTCCCACTGGGTTCTGTATGGGACGCCGCTTTCACAAACTGTCTAGAACACACACAACAAATGGGACAATGTGGGTGTTGTTATAAAAGTGTAGTTCTACTTCCTTTTTAAACTGTATGTATTTTACTTTAAAAAAAAAAAACAAAAAAAAAAACAAAGGCCAGGCTCAGTGGCTCATGCCTGTGATCCCAGCACTTTGGGAGACGGAGGCGGGAGGCCAGGAGTTCAAGACCAGCCTGGACAACACAGTGAGACCCTGTCTCTATAAAAATTAAAAGAATAAAATATTAACTGGGCATGGTGGCACACACCTGTAGTCCCAGCTGCTCAGCAGGCTGAGTAAGGCAGTAGGGTCACTTGAGCCCAAGAGTTGGAGATTGCAGTGAGCTCTGATGACACCACTGCACTCCAGCCTGGGTGACAGAGTGAGACCATGTCTCTAAAAAATAAAAATAAAAAATTAATTTTAAAATGTGAGCACAGTGGTGTGGGTAGTATATCCTACGAGTTTAGACAAGAGAGAATTAATAGCAGATAAAATGATCAGGAAGATATAATAGAGCAAGGCTTAAACTGGACCTTCAAAGGTGAGCAGAACTCTGTGGTGAGTGAGGGGTGACATTTCAGTGGGTGGTGGGTCTTTCTTGGGTGAGAAGTTTAATTACCTGAACGCAGCTCAACAAATATTCACTGAGCCAAATATTTTATGCATAGTATTGTGTCTGTGTGAAATATCTGGCCCAGAGCCTGCCCGGTAACGAACAACTAAATTATTGATAGTAACTCCTTATCAAATCTGCTACTGCCTCGTAATAAAAACATTTCTCCAAAAAGAAATCTAATACCTCCTCTCCCAAGAAATGAGGCCGAATAGACTAATAGTTACGAGCGTGTGTTCTGGTTCCAGAATGCCTTGTTTTCAGTCTCTCTTCCATTGCTCACTGGCTGAGTAATGCTGTATGAATGACAACCTTCTGCACCTCAGTTTACTCACGCCAAGACGGTAACAGTCCCTGTGTCATAGGGCGGTTGCGAGTATTCAAGGACTCACCCCGTGTAAAGCGTGCAGGACAGCACCTGGCATAGAGTAAATTCGGAGGCAATTGTAAATGCCCTGGATTTAAAACAATGAAAAACTGCCCTTACTGTCTAACATCAAATTCACTTAAATATCGTAGGGGGCTAAACAGTGCGTTTACAGTGGTTAACTCTGGACTGCAGAATGACATGTTAGTCTATTTTTTTCTATATGTTTATTGATATTTTCTTAGTGTTCTGCAATTAATAAGTAGCACTTCCACAAGGAGAACAGAGTCACGTAGATTAGACCTTCAGCTATAAGGAAAAATATATTGTTTGTTTATATAGTATTTACAGGTTTAGAAAAATTAGCATAATTCTTTTGAATTGCAAAATCTCCTGCCCTTCTTCCTCCTAAACTGGGTGGAAACAATGGGCAGGGTTGTGGATAGGTAAATTACTTTCCCAAGGCCTCAGATGTGGTATTAGAGTTGGTCTTCCCAATGGCCGGAGCTTTTCCCCTTTGCTTTCTATTTGCAATGCAACATATAGAAATTCAATTTACAGACCTTCTTAGTGATATTTCAAAGCCCCTTTAGATAATTGTAATATGCTAATATGTCCAGGGGCGCTTGGAATTCTTGCCTTCTACCAGCCCGGTCAGGGTTCTGGAGAGAGCAACCCGGGCTCCCCGCCCCAGCGGGCCTTTCTCATGCAAGCTTCCTCTCTAATGCTGAAATCCATGACAAAGCCAGGAGGGTTTAGGCAGCACCGGGGTCCTCTGGGCCAATTCAGATGCCTCCCACCCAGTTTTCCATTTTAGAAAGGCTGCAGCTAGGTGGAGAAATGCCCAAGGCAAGGTGGCCAGGGCTCTAAACTTAGCTCTGCCAGATCTCACCAGGAAGATCTAAACAAGTCACTTTTCCTTCTCTTTCATGAGGTCCTTTCCATCTCAAAAGCCATTTTATTGCTCTAAGCTTTCCTTTCTCCAAGGAGAAAGGTAAGAAAGGGCTTGGCTAATGATTGGTAGCTGACGCATCAGGAGCCGTGACATTGCCTTCCGGGACAGAGCCATCATCTCTGCTGCGGGTGCACAGGGAGGAGGCTTTAATACTCCATTAGCGCCTCTGCCTCCCTCCTCCATCCCGGCAGGGTGGCTCGGTCGCCCTCAGTTTCCCCTGGAGTTTCGCTAATCTGATATTCATCTTCCCTCCTAAACTGTTGTTTTTACCTTTCTTCCTCCATTCTTTCCCATTGTCCTTGTGACTCAGGTGGGAATTCTCTGGATGCTTATGGAGGACTGAGGACTCCTGGGTAGGGGCAAGACTTAAGAAAATACCACCTACAAGACACTGATAAAATGGGGAAGGGGGGAGTAAAGACATGACCAACAGTTTGTTTTTTTCCCTAAATCACTGAAATATTCTTTGTCATTCTTTACCAAGTGGACCAGTTACTTTGACCACTTTATTTTTTTTTAGCACGAAAAATACCTGTACTTGTCCAACCTTTGGAGAACCAGGCAAAAACAGGGGCCAGGAGTAAGATTCTTTTCATATATATCTGTACCTTTTCCTTTCGGTCGTACTTTCCTTTTAAAAGTTGTTTACACCTACAGTATCTTCTTCAAGCACAGTGGCGTGTGCTGAGATCAGAGTGGTAAGAAAACCCAAGGCCTGGGGAAATTTCACCAGGTGCCAGGCGTTGGGCTGGGTACTCATTTCCATCATCTTCTTCAATCCTCACAAGAACCTACTGAGACAGGGACCGTTATTCCCTTTTCATGGGTAAGGAAACTGCAGCAGGAAGAGGCTAAGTAACCAGCCCCACAGCTGAGTACTGTGGCCAGAATTCAAATCCAGACTTATCTTCCTGGGCCCAGAGCTGCAGCTCTTAATCACGACAGCACCAATAACCACGGATAGGGAGCTCGGGCTGGCAGTAGCTGGTGATTAGTGAGGGACCACAGAGCCAGGTGCAGTCGACGAGGGGTAGGACCCACCCGGGCCTCCTGAACTTCAATATAACATATTTCTCTCTCTCTCTCCTCTCTCTCTCTCTCCTCTCTCTCTCCCTCCCTCTCTCTCTCCCTCTCTCTCTCTCTCTCCTCTCTCTCTCTCTCCTCTCTCTCTCTCTCTCTCCTCTCTCTCTCTCTCCTCTCTCTCTCTCTCTCTCTTTCTCTCTCTCTCACACACATACACACAGAACCCAGTCCTTCTTTGACTCACTGGGTCAATAGCACCACTTTTTAAGAAAGAGCTGATGCTATTTGTTTATAACTTGGGGCCAGCACCTATTGGTCTATGCGCATGGGGTGAAGGGACTTAGCAGACAGAGCTGCATTAAATCCATGCAACAAAGCCTTGCTGAACACCAACCGTCTGATAGGCCTAATGTGAGGTGCAGGAGATGCTGAGATTAATGAGACAGGGCTACCGCCTCTGAAAAAGCAGTTTAAACAGAAGGGGACATGAACCCAGCAATCCCGTAAGCAGTTGTGTAAACACATAAACACAAGTGATAAATGCAGTTGTACCGGCAGAGTCCAAGGGTTAACACTCTCCAAAAGGCAAACAGGTTGCCCACAGAGGTTCAGCAGCAAGCCCATCCCCTGTCCTCCCGACTTAGGGTCAAGCTGTCACTGTAGGAATCCCGGTGTGCTGAGGTGGCCCGCAGAAAACCCTAGGGTGGAGCCCTGAGTACTTAGAGCCTTTGGGGTTGGGCCAGGCCCTTGTTCCCAGATACGGGAACTCTCAGCACAGAACTGAAAGATCTTTGATGAGCCCTTGGTCACCAGGCCTGGCAGCTTTAAAGCCAGCGCTCAGACCAGCCAGACAGCACACTTCCCTTATTACCGACAGCTCCTAAATCTGGTTTTAAGACGTGATTTGCAGTGTTGGCCTAATGTGGTGATCTCATTCATAGAGTCACATTTAAGGATGTCTTCTAGGTGCTTAAGGAGCAGCGGGTCACCCAACTGTGGATGCAGAGGGAAGAGTCAAGGGCTTGGGGCCAAACACCGCAGGTTACAACAGCACCAATTACTAGCAGAGTGTTCTCAAGCCAGTTAGTTACTTGATCTTGCTGTCCCTCAGCTTTCTCACCTGTAACACTGGAAAAATCCCTGCTGCAACGGTGGGAGAGCGTGGTGGGGACAGGAGGTAATGGACACTGAGACTCTTACACTATGAATAGGCATTCGAGAGAGATTCGATTAATGTATGCTAGATATATTCTCACAAATGTGTCTACATAATCTGCCTAACAAATACAATATATAGTCATATATAATTATATATCTAATAAATATAATGATACATTAAATCTAATATTCATTAGACTTTAAAAAATCTAATAATTTAAAGTGAAAATTGTCCTGAATTTTGTCTAGCAAAGTTATCTTTAATGTATTTTTCCTCCTTGAGTTCTTCAAATGCTGTGTAAATGCCCTGAGAAGGCGCTATGCAGGAAGGGAGGAGTTAAAGGGGTAGTGTTTAATAGAAGTGATTCTATTCAATATGCCCATAAATATAAAACACTTTGTCTATTTGGTTTCAAATATTATAAGCGAACCAGTGATTTAAAACATTTATAATGAGAATTTTCAGACATATAGGAACAGAGTCCATTGAGCCCGTGTTCCATCATGCAGCTTCAGTAAGCAGTAGTTTGGGGCCACTCTGGCTTCATTAACAGCCGACCCACTGACCTACCTTCAAATAAATCTCAGACATTCCATACTAGTGATTTTAAAATTGCCCTGTTTATATATCTATACCAAGATGGAAGAACTATGTGACCAGTGACTGTCATGGATTAATTTATGTTATATGTAATTTGTAAAGGTCAGATCAGATGTGACCAAGTTTCTCGTCATCCCACAGAGCCGGGTGCCTGTGCAGCTGGCCAGGAAGACTGCTCTTCGCTGAGGACCTTACATGCCAGCCCTCCTCCACGCCACGCATTTTCAAGGAAAATAAGCCGTAGAAAGGTGAAGCATTTTGCCCAATCTTAAGCAGCTGCTAAACAGAGGAATAAAGATTTGGTCTTAAGTCTGCAAGAATTCCAACATTTTACAATCGTCATATTTAAACTACTACTGAGATTACACATTTCCTCAGACACGACAGTATTTTAAAGGATGAATCCATGAAGAGGCCCAGTGCCATTTGACCTACTATCTTTCCCATTCTAATTATATATTGACTTTCAAGGTCTTCTGAGTAGAGTTGTTAGGAATGTGAAAAAGGAAGACAGGGAGTTCATTCTTGGCTTTTATGCCTAAATTTGTAGGAATGCTTCAGAGTTAGTGTGCCTCCACCACCGCAAGACCAAGCCACTCTGGGAACCGCCCTCCACCTGCAGCCCCAGCCCCAGCCCCAGCCGCCTCCACCAGGCTGACAGCTGGCAAGTGCCAACGTCTCTCATGACCACGGGCCAGGTACGAGTGCTGTCCAGAAGTGCTGCAGGCCAGAGGGGCTCACCTCATCTCCAGCACTCGGAAGCACCCCCATTTATCAAAAAGAGAAGTCAACTGTCTTCCTTTTCACTGTAGCCGAGAACGAGGCACAGCCTGGATAACTGGACGGAGACGAGGATGCCCACAGTCTGGTCACTGCCAACAGCACAGGCGATCGTTACCCCCAGCCAGGGGTTATAACGCACGTTTCAGAAAATGCCCACGTGGTCAGATGCAGATTGCTGAGGAATCCACCTCCCCTTGCTGCTGAAGCCAATCCTTCACCGAAACAAAAATCTATTTGACTGAATTGACCCTAATTATCTAATATTAAATAATGCCACTAGGCGAAATAAGAGAGTGATAGAGAAATTGTGTTCAAGAAAATTGTGTAAAGTGTAATGTTTGCATGAAAATGAGCGGCCTGTATAATCTTGCCTGCTTGTTAGTATTACACGACTCAGGCTTTGATCACAACTTTCACTTCATGAAATAGACATTACCTACATACTGTACCAATTCTGGGCGTTTCTCAGTGAGTACGCGCCGCTTTTGACAACTCGACGGCAGGGCCGTCCTTGCTGGACCGCGTGGGGCCAGTTTCAGCCGATGGCTTGTGAGAACACGGAGAAGCCAGCGCACTGGTTGCTGGTTCCGGGCAGCCTGGGCCTCCTCGCTGCGCTGTAGTTCCCAGAGACACTCCACGGCACCATGGCCCCAGCCCATGCCCTAGACGGGAGATGTGAGCGAGAAATAAACCTTTGCTCTCTAGCTACCAAGAATTCAGCGGTGGTTTTTGTTTTTCGGTTTTTGTTTTTTTCCCTCTGTCATCACAGAATAACCTAAGTGCACCCTGACTTATTTGGGTAACTTTCCTGGGTAGATGGAATCTAGGCAGCCCCACCTTCATTGACTTTTTCCTGAAAATTCTGTGCTACAAATGAGAAAACTAGCATCCACAAGAGGCGGAGAGCTGCTTCTTTCATTTCAGTTCACGTAATAGGTTAGGGGGGAAAGTCGACATAAATTTAAACAACAGTATGCTTTTTAAAAACTGGTTGTCATGTGATTAATACTACAGTGCTCAAATGGTGGGGGTGTCCACCAGGGATTCAGGGGTTAGGGGGTAGATACACAGCTGAGGGATGTGGAGAGCATTGTGAAGGGAAAGGGCATGCTTGAAATATAGCTGGGGATGGGAATTAGGGGACTTAA
>CAUYRT010013435.1:0-11123 GCA_963574885.1 Lepilemur ruficaudatus
CCAATTAATTTCTTTCTATTTATAGTAGAGACGGGGTCTCACTCTTGCTCAGGCTGGTTTCGAACTCCTGACCTTGAGCGATCCTCCCACCTCGGCCTCCCAGAGTGCTAGGATTACAGGCGTGAGCCACCGCGCCCGGCCTCATCTCAACCATTTTGAACTGTACATTTCAGGGGCATTAAGTACATTCATATTGTGTAACCATCACCACCGCCCATTATTCGTTTCCAAAACTCTTCATCCTGCAAAACTGAGACTGTATATGCATTCATTAAACAACTGCCCATCCCCCAGTCCCCACCAGCCCTTGGCAACCACCACTCTACTTTCTGTTGCTATGATTAACCACTCTGGGTACCTCAGATGACTGGAATCATACAGTATTGGTCTTTCTGTGACTGGCTTATTTCATTTACCGTAACATCTTCAAGGATCACCCATGTTGTAGCACATATCAGAATTTCCTTCTTTCCCTTCTTTTTAAAGCTGAATAATGTTCCATTGAATGGATATACCGCATTTGCTTCTCCATTCCTCCGTCGGTGGATTGTTGGGTTGCTATGAACATGGCTGTACAAATACCTGTTCAAGTCCCTGTGTTCAGTGCTTTAGGGCATATACCCAAAAGTGGAATTGCTGCGTCACATGGTAATTCTACTTTTAATTTTTTGAGGGACAGCCACAGTTTTCCACAGCAGCTGTGCCATTTTACATTCCTACCCCACATCCACGAGGGTTCCGATTTCTCCACGTCCTCACCAGCCCTTGTGATTTTTTGGCTTTTCTAATAGTTACCAGCCTGATGAGTTCAAGGTGGTATCTTGTGGTTTTGATTTGCATTTCCCTAAGGATTACTGACGTTGAGCACCTTTTCATCTATTATTGGCCATTTGTATATCGTCTTTGGAAAAATGTCTAGTCAGGTTCTTTGCCCATTTACGAACTGAGTTGTTTGGGGGTTTTGCTGTTGAGTTGTAAGAGTTCTCTATGTATTCTGGATATTGATCCCTTATCAAACATATGATTTGCAAACATGTTCTCCTATTCTCTGGGCTGTCTTTTTATTCTATTTATAGTGTTTTTTGATGCAAAAAGTCTTTAATTTTCTTTGTCTTTAGGACTAAAGAAAAAAAAAACAAAAGAATAAAAAAGTTTTTACTTTTCATGTATTCCAGTTAGTCTACTTTTTTATTTTGTTTCCTGTGCCCTTCAGTCTTTTTTAATTATTTATTTATTTTTATTTTTAAAACGTTTTAAGAAAGGGAGTCCCCTGTTCCGTCCAAACACTGTTGAAGCAAGAGACAGATCCACGGGACCACCGAACGCACTGCCCAGTCTTTTTTTTTTTTTAAACCCATATAATTGTTTTATGCTAAAGCAATATATCCTAGACTGGACATAGACTATCTTTGGAAGGATATACAAGCTGTGAGGAACGCTGGTTGTTCTTAGAAAAACCGAGTAGCTGGGAAACGGGGAGGCAAAGAGAGTTTTGAATGAAAAAAAAATTTTTACATCTCTTAAATTTAGACTCACGTAAATGTATTATTTAAATAAATCAAATTTAAATATGAAAAGGTATGCTACAAATTATAAATACAAAGTAACACACGCTCATTTTTAAAGTTAGAGAATATCTTCAAAGGTATAAAGAAAAACATCTAAGTCACCTATAGTCCTGTTAGCCAAGTTCAGGATCCTTGGCGAGCTTCCCCATTGTTAACTGCATCCCCGCATCCAGCACAGTGTGTAATGCTGGGCTCCCGCCGCCTCAATTCTTGCCAAACCTGTCTGCACACCTGGCTTCCTGCTCTGCTCACATTTCCAGCCTCTCTGTCAACCAGACCAAGCCAGAGGGCTCCCTTCTTTCTGTCCCCTCCTCCTGGAACTCATCCCTCCTCCCCACCATCTTACCCAGAGTCCTCTCCTTCTCTCCAGCCCTCTCACTGTCCCACTCTGGTACTTGCCCGTCTCCCCGCCTCCAGACCCTGGACCCTGGTTTCCCAGCAGGGCCCTCCCCGACTGCCTCTTTCCACTCCCACCTGTCTTTCTGCATTCTGAGATTAATCTTCCTGAAGCCCAGCTTTAAGCATCAGCTTGGCACAGACTTACCGAGTTCTTACTATGTGCCTGGCATGGTGCTAAGCCACATACACTGCCTTATTAAGGCCATCCCTCAGTATCCTCAGGGGATAGGTTCCAGGAACCACCCCACTACCCACCCAGGTACCAAAATCCGAGGATGCTCAAGTTCCTCACATAAAACAGCAGTATTTACTTATAATCTACGCACATCCTTCTCTGGACTTTAAATCATCTCTAGATTACTTACAGTACCTAATACACTGCACAATGTAAATGCTATGTAAATAGTTATTATACTGTGCTTTAAAATTTGTATTATTTTGTATTTTTTCAATATATATATATTTATATGTATTTTGAGACAGAGTCTCACTCTGTTGCCTAGGCTAGAGTGTAGTGGCATAATCATAGCTCACTGCAGCCTCAAACTCCTGGGTTCAAATCACCCTCCTGCCTCCAGCTTCTGAGTACCTGGGACTACAGGTGTACACCACCACGGCCGGCTAAATTTTTATTTTTTTATTTTTTATTTTTTTGTAGGCACAGAGTCTCACTATGTTGCCCAGGCTGGTCTCAAACTCCTGGCCTCTAGCAATCCTCCTGCCTCAGCCTCCCAAAGTGCTAGAATTACAGGCGTGAGCCACGACACCTAGCCCAACAACCCAACCATTATCACTACTTTTATTCTCCTCATTTTACAGAGAAGAAAACTGAAGCAAAGAATGTTAAGTAACTTGTTCAAGTTCACACAGCTGATAGGTGGTAAGGCTGGGATTTGACCCCAGATAGTCTGGCTCCACAAAATCCAAAACCTCTCACGTTATTGCACTCTCTGCGTGGACATGGCCCTGGCCCTCAAAGAGCCGAGACCACATCCTGCCTCTCTCCTGCCCAAGAACCTTCCCAGTGCCTTCTGTGTGAAGCCCAAACTCCCAACCAGGCGTCCCAGGCCCTGTGTGATTGTCTTCAACTTCCTGGTAGGCCCTGTCTCTCCCTGGTTCCTGCAGGAACTTATACCCCAAGCAGCAGCAGCTCACAGTCCTCTGAACCTTGACCATTCTACAAACTGGCCACTGTCACGCCACTGCTTTCATACCCTCTCTGACAAGTCTACCCACTGGACTCCTGCCCATCCTCCAAAACACCATGCTCCCACTAGAAACTGACTTCTCCCTCAGCTTGACCTGTGGCATGTTGGCATCTCTCTGTCTACACTTCTGCCTTTCTATCATGTGTCTGTCTTGTGCTGCCTGGGTCAGAATCCAATTTCTGCCACTTACTGAACCTGTCTGTGCCTCAGTTTCCTTCTTTATAAAATGGGGACGATGATAATCCCTACAAAATTGGGTTGTTGTGAGGGAAGATTAAATGACTTGATATATGTCGAGCACCGACAACAGGACCAGCACAGAGTAAGTGCCAGTGTTTGCTGTTACGATGATGACGATTACACGTTTTCCTATTTTATCTCCTCTAACAGGTTCGTTTGTCACTCCCCAAATATTTCCTGAGGGCTTATGATGTGCCAGGTGCTGGAATTCAGTGATAGACAAGGTGCAGTCTCTGCTCTGAAGACGTTCAGGCAGGTACCACGGGGACAGCCTGGGAAGTGCTGCAAAGGCACCAGCACAGGTGCTGTAGGGGACAGGGGGGTGTGTAGGTAAATGGGGAGTAGCAGCTCATTCCAGGCAGGAAAAACTGGGTGCACAGCCCAGAGGGGAGAAGACGCAGCTTGTACAGGACAGCGGGCAGCTCACGTTGGGGTGGGAAGTGTCAAGAAGGCAGCGAGCTTGGAAGGGGCAAGGGCCCGCGGCAGGTGACGCAGTCCTGGGACCAGCAGCATCGCAGCACCAGCCTCACCTGGGAGCTTGTCAGGAATGCAGAGTCTCAGGACCCAGCACAGACACACTGAATCCCAGCTGCATGTTAACAAGCCCCCCACCCCGACGGTTTGTGTCATATCAAAGTCTCCAAAGCACTGGGCTGACTCAGTGTGTGTCCTGTGCTCGTGCTGGGGAGTTTCCACTCCATGAGACATTGGAACCCCATAGCGAGGTTTTAATTAAATCAGTATCTCAAGCAGTGGGACCTGAGCACCCGTCTTTCATACCATTCCTTATTCATTCAGCAAATGATCACTGGGCACCAGCTCTGTGCCCTCCATCCCCAGGACCACACCTCCTCCTTCTCAGGATGGGTACTCAGGGCCCCTTTCTCTAGTGTGCGTTCAACAAACATCATTCCAAGAATCTGGGACAGTGGCTCCTGTGCCCGATTCACAGTGTCCGTCTAGGGCCCACCCTGGTCTCCATACCATCCAACCTCCCCACTCCTTGATGAGTCTCTGAGTGTGGCAACTCCTTCCGGAGGCCTCCCCAGATCCTCCCAGCTGGTGCAGATCTTCTCCTCAGTGCTCCCTTCGCAGCCAGGGCCTGCTTCGCTCACAGCACACTCGTGCCACCGGCTCGCCTCTCTCCCGACACGGAGGCCACCGGCTTCCTGAGGACAGACAGGTGCTTTGTTTGTGTTTGTATCTCTAGTACCTGCTTGGAACCTAGCACTTTGCAAGACACTCAGTCAATGTTTGCAAAATAAATAAACTAATAAAGATTGAAATAAGACTATATGTGAAAGCACTACACCAATGCTAGATAGCACAATTATTCATTTGTGTGTGCTGGAAAATAAATTAATAGCCATGCTTCTGGTTTTTTTTTTAGCAGCTTTATTGGGATGTAATTCATATACCATATATTTCATTCATTTACAGTATACAGTTCAGTAGTTTTTGTTAATAATATATTCACAGAGTTGTGTGATCATGACTGTTATCTGATTCCAGAACATTCTCATCACCCCCAAAGAAATTCCATATCCATTAGCAGTCACTTCTTTTCCCCCAAGCTCCCCCTCCCCAGCCCTGAGCAACCACTAATCTACTTTCTATCTCTATAGATTTGCCTATTCTGGACATTCCGTGGAAATGGAGTCATACAATAATACGTGGTCTTTCATGTCCCGCCTCTTTGATTTAGCATGATGTTTTCAGGGTTCATCCATTTGTAACATCTACCTGTTTTCACCCCTTTCTATTGCTAAATGATATTTCATTGTATGAATAAACCAATTGTGTTGTTCCATTCATCAGATAACAACCAACCTTCATGCAGGTATACAGCATGAAGGCAGTGGCTTTTGCAATGGCATTATTGTGCCACCTCACTCCACCTTGATGTGTACTGTATGAGGAGGGCTGTGTTTATTCCCATTTTGCAGATGAGTCGACTGAAGCTAGAGTGAGCAGGTGTGACTTGCCAGAGATCAGGCTATTAAACGGCAGAGTCATAACTCAAAGCCTTTTCCTTTGCGCCATTCTGCCTCCCTTCCCATTCCAATTTATGCCACATGTTTCTTTTCCCCTTGTAAAACCACTGTTCACAGTGTCCACAGCACCCTATGGCCACGGGCCTTGGATACACAGAGGTTTGGGTGTGTGCTCCAGGACTGTGTCAAGCCTCCATCTGATCTGGGTTTATAAGCCAAAGGTCTGCCCTCCTTCCAGCCTCAGGGCTGACTGGCCATTTCCGGGTTGTGGATGTGGGCTGGTGAGGTGTAGCCAAGAGGAGCCCCACACCCCAGGAATCCTCAGCCCCACCATCCACTCTGCAGAAAAGGGACCTCTCCCACCTGCTCTAGTGCCACCCAGCCCTTCCCATGGCCACTTCCTTCTGCTTGACCCTTCTTGCCACAGCCCTTCCTCTCCAACCACAGAGACTGTACACGCACCTCTTTTATAGCACTTGCCACACTAGGGCACAGCTGTTTGTTTATGTGTCTGTTCCCCCAAACCTGAGCGTTGCAGACTTGAAGGGTCCTAATCATGTTTGTGTCACGGGGACTGGCTTCTAGCAAACTCCGTCCGTCGTGGTGGAATGAATGGATCTTCCTGTGTTTTAACAGTAGTGTCTACCACTTACTGCACACTCACCAGAAGCCATTTTATGTTGATAACAACCCTGTGAGGTGGTGCCTACTCTCCTCTTTACAGAAGAAGAATCAAGAATCAGAAAGGCCAAGTTTACAGATCGAAGCCCTCACAGACAGTGAGAGACAGCCGGGATTTAAATCTCGATCTCTTTGCCGCCCAATGTGCTGTTCTTGATCACTGGTGAGTTAGCTCTAAGCAGCGAGTGTCACATTTAGAATCAGGCCTTTGGGAGTGGATGACTTGAAAAAAAACAAAAGGACAAGGGAGCCCAAAGCTTCTTAAACGTTACTCTCCTGTGATCTCTATTATTAGATCCCACATCAGGGCTCCAGAGAGCAATCTGCCTCAGAGAGGTTAAGTGATTCCCAAGGACACACAGCTAAGTGGATGAGCTGAGGTCTGCTCATTTCTCGGGGCAGGCTGGCTTCAATATGTCACAGTCACTGCGTATGTATTCTACCTTGTATGGCCCAAGTAGAAGTCTCAGTTCCCACTGAGAAGCTTTAAAAGGAAATGGACAGCCAGCGCGGTGGCTTACGCCTGTAAGCCTAGCACTTTGGGAGGCTGAGGCAGGAGGATTGCTCAAGGTCAGGAGTTTGAAACCAGCCTGAGCAAGAGCGAGACCCCGTCTCTACTAAAAATGGAAAGAAATTAATTGGCTAACTAAAAATATATAGAAAAACTTAGCCGGGCATGGTGGCACATGCCTGTAGTCCCAGCTACTCAGGAGACTGAGGCAGGAGGATCGCTTGAGCCCAGGAGTTTGAGGTTGCTGTGAGCTAGGCTGACACCATGGCACTCTAGCCCGGGCGACAGAGTGAGACTTTGTCTCCAAAAAATGGGAAATGGACAAATAAAAATTGTGGCGATTTTGGAACACTCATATATTGCTGGTGGGATTGAAAAAGCTACAACCACTTTGAAAAACAATGTGGCAGTTCCTCAAAATATTAAACACAGAGTTACCATATAGCCTAGAAATTCTGCTCCTCAGTATCTACGCAAGAGAGAGGAAAGCATATGCCCACAAAAAAACTTGTACACAAGTGTTCATAGCTGTGTCATTCATAACAGCCAAAAAATGGAAACAACTCAAATGTCCATGAACTGATGAATAGATAAACAGAGTGTGGCATATCCACACAGTGGAATGCTATTTGACAACAAAAAGGAATGAAGTGATGGGACATGCTAATTAATACACGTGTGAAAACATCATGCTAAATGAAAGAAGTCAGCCACAAAAAGCCACAGATTGTATAATTCCATTTACGTGATGGGCAGACTGGGCAAATCTATAGCAACAGAAGGTAGAGTAGTGGTCGCCAGGGGCTGGGGGAGAAGGGATGGGGGGTGACTGCTAATGGCTATGAGGTTTCTTTTTGTGGGTGATGAAAATGTTCTGGAATTAAATTGTGGTGATTGTACAACTCTGTGAATATACTCGAAGCCACTGAGTTGTCCACTTTAAGAGGATGAATTTTATGGCATGTGAATTATATCTCAATAAAGCTGTTATAAAAAGAATAAAAATAAATAAAAGTGGAATGAACTTTGCCTTCTCCAGTTCCCTGGAAACAGATATTTGAAGGTGAGAACAAGTAACCATTTCCTTCATCCCACACACACGCTGTGACAGCGAGCATGACCTCTTCTCAGTGTGACCCAGCACAGCACCCACGGCCAAACATGGAATGTTTGACTTGTGTGGGAGTGTCTCTGGAACTCTCTTCCCTTCGAAGTTCCATTTTAACATTTGGCCCCGCAGTATTTCTGTGCGGCAGAGCACTTTATGGTCATAACGTACCCCTTGCTGGGAGGTCAGGCCATGTGTGAAATCCATTCCAAGATGCGGAAGCCAAGGTCCGAAGCCATCTTCCAGCCCAGCCCAGCTGCGTGCTGATGGAGTCAGGGGGACGCCACAGGGTTTGAGCAATGTGGAGCAAATGCAACCTGACCCCCGCGCAAAGCGGCTGAGATATAAGGGTATGCACCCTGGATCTGGCACCCAAACACCTGCGTTGGAATCTTGGTTCCACCACTGGTTTCACTAGCTGGGTGAAATTAAATGAGATTATGTAGTTAAAAACCTGGCACACAATAGTGCCACATCCGTGGATGTTGTGGTGTTTTATTATTAGGTAGAGAGGAGGGCTGGAACTGGTATCCCAATTCTGCCGCATGGCTGTGTGATCTTAGGCTAGTCACTTGGCCACTCTGGGCCTCAGTGTTTCCTCATCTATTGAGAGACAATAGTGTGATAAGCCCCATTTAACTAACTAACAAGAATGGGTTGGTGGGGCTCATCTGGCAACAAGGGTGGGAAAGCACTTTACAAAGTCAAGAGGCCTATATGTGCACATGCTTATCTTGGCCAACAGAGAAGGGAGAGTGACTTGCAAGATGCTGGAGATAAGAGAAGGCTCTGAGCAATGCTGAGGCTCCAGACGGAGGGAGAGGCCCTGGCCGGCAGAGAACAGTGATTGAGGAAGCACTGCTCTTGCCCAAGAGAAGCTCTTCCACCTCGAAGTCATTCAACCAACAGAAATGGAGACAAAAACCACAAAGTGCCATTGGGCAAGGTAGGGAGGTGCCGGCAAGTGGGGCAAGAGGCTTGCAGCTGAGTGGCTCCTTGTGAAGACAGGGCAAAGGGAGCAAGCTGCTGGGAGCACCGTGCAGGGCACAGAGGCAGCCTCCTGCAACTGCCAACGTCCAGATTTGAGGTGACTTTCAGGGGGCTGGAGATTCCTCCTCTGCTTACCATCCCTCCTTCAGTGGCTTCCCATGGCCTTTAGAAGGACAACAGTGGCTGACATTTTTATAGCACATAGGACATGACAGGCATTTTTCTGAGAACATTTCCATATATTCACTCCTGTATCCTCAGGACAGCCCTACTAAGTAGGTCCCCCCCCCTTTTTTTTTTGAGACAGAGTCTCACTCTGGTGCCCCGACTAGAGTGCCGTGGTGTCAGCCTAGCTCACAGCAACCTCAAACTCCTGGCCTCAAGCGATCCTCCTGCCTCAGCCTCCTGAATAGCTGGGACTACAGGCATGCGCCACCATGCCCGGCTAATTTTTTCTATATATATATATATTTCTTTAGTTGGCCAATTAATTTCTTTCTATTTATAGTAGAGACGGGGTCTCGCTCTTGCTCAGGCTGGTTTCAAACTCCTGACCTTGAGCGATCCTCCCACCTCGGCCTCCCATAGTGCTAGGATTACAGGCATGAGCCACCGCGCCCGGCCTAAGTAGGTCCCCTTAGATTCTCCATGTTACTAATAAGGTCATTGAAACACAGAGAGGAGGTTGAGTGACTTGCCCAAGATCACAGAGCTAGTAGGTGGTAGAGCCAGGCTCAAGCCCAAGCCGTCTGGCTCCAGTGCCCACCTTTTTAGCAACTCTTTTCCTGCTTTTTAGCCTTGAGATAGAGATGGCTGCTCAGAGCTTGGCCTGAGAGCCAAGTAGCAGAGAAATCAGGGCTGGGTGTGGTTTTTCTAGGACCTTAATAATAATAATCGTGAGAGTAATAAGAGCTACCAATCCAGCTGTCGCTGTCGATGGCATCAGTCCAGCATGGGCACTGGAGGTCCAAGGGCTCAGGGTCACTGAGCAATTCCATGTGTGCTGCCCGATCGGTTACATTCCAACAGGGACCGTCAGTGCAAACCACTCGTGCTAGACTGTGCAGTGGGCGCTTTACCCACTGCAGTGTCAAAACAGCATTTTTTTTTAGTTTCTGATTTTTACCATCAACCTGCTGCAAGAAATATATTTACAATAAGAATGCATCACATACATGAAAAATGTTTCCCCAAAATACTCTGATATCTTCTAATCTATTTAATTTTTAATTTTCATGCTGGTCATGACATTGACTTCATGGCACACTAGTGGAATTCTATTGATGATGCATCTTTGGCAAGTTATCAAACCTCTATAAGCCACCAGACATACCTCAAAATGTTGTTTTGGAAAGTGAGATAAAGTATGTGGAAAAGCTTAACACAGGATCAAGTTCGTGGTGAGAACTCAAGAAATGGTGGCTCTTAATACGGTCCCTACAACACACCAGCAAGGTGGGCGTTATTGTCCTACTAATAGGGTAGGAACTGAGAGTCAGGGAGACAAAGTGGCTCCTAAAGTAACAATGACAGGGACCAGAACCAGGACTTGAGCCCATAATCAGGTTCTCTTTCCCCAAATCCCGCCTGCCTGCCTAGAGAAGTCTAGCTCACTGGGTGTGGCATCCAAACTTTGTGCTACTGGTTACAGCTCAGTTACCTGGGCAGAAGCCAAGCTTGCCACTCCTGGAGAACATAAGATGCCACCCTCACTTGCTCTGGACCAGTGACCATCTTCTCCCCCCTTCACAAAAAAGTTTAATTCAACGTTCATTTTCTGGGCACTGACTGGGGACATAGCTATTCCCTCTCACTCTCCTGCAGCCAGGAACACTCTCGTCCCAGACACTGCGTGACACCCTCCTTTACTTCACTCAGGTTGCTCCTAAAATGTCATCTCCACATAGAAGCCACCTCTAGACCCCTAATCCAAATGAGAACCAACGTCACTTTTCTAGGGCAGATGCCTTCCTCTGCTTTAGTTTTCTTCATGCTCTTGTCACTGTCTGACAAATTACACACTGTGTTGGTTTATCCATTTCCCCTTGTCTTCACTAAAACATAAAATCCAGGAGAAAAGGAACTTTGGGGTTGGTTCTCTGCCCTATCTCCAGTGCTTAGAACAGCCCTGGCAAAGAATACGTTCTTTTTTTTTTTTATTTTATTTTTATTTATTTATTTTTTTGAGACAGAGTCTCACTCTGTTGCCCAGGCTAGAGTGAGTGCCATGGCGCCAGTCTAGCTCACAGCAACCTCAAACTCCTGGGCTCAAGCAATCCTTCTGCCTCAGCCTCCCGAGTAGCTGGGACTACAGGCATGTGCCACCATGCCCGGCTCATTTTTTCTGTATATATCTTTAGTTGACCAATTAATTTCTTTCTATTTATAGTAGAGACGGGGTCTCACTCTTGCTCAGGCTGGTTT
>CAUYRT010013436.1:0-20102 GCA_963574885.1 Lepilemur ruficaudatus
TTTTCTTTTATAACTTTCTTTTTTGGTTTTTTTTTTTTTTTTTTTTTTTTTTTTTTTTTTTTTTTTTTTTTTTTTTGTTTGTGTGTTATTTTATTGTCCCGGCCCGCCCCCCCCCCCCCCCCCCCCCCCCCCCCCACCCCCCCCCCCCCCCGCGCGGGCCCCCCGCGGGGGCAGGGCCCCCCTCGACCCCCGGATCGGCGGGGGGCGGGGCGGCGAGGGCAATGTATGTAACCTTAACATTTGTACCCCCACAATATGCTGAAATAAAAAAAAAAAGTTCCTATTCTCCAAATTCAAGGAAGGGAATGTTGCCTGTTCTTTAAAAACCTGTCCTGATCAAACATTAAGTGCTTTGCTCCAACAGCCATGCCTCTGAAAGTCAGCCAGTGACAGCTCCATGCTTCTGAAAGGCAGTCAACACCAGCCTTACTCCAATAATCATGCTTCTACTTCTGCTTCTGATAATCCTCCAATCTCTAAACACCATGGCTAAAAGTGAGCCAATCCCCAAAACATTCCCAGGTTTGAAAACCTGCCAATCCCTGTATCAGTTCTTGCTTTGTTGAAACAGAATGTGTTTTGTAAGTATCATTCTCTTTTGCTTAGCAAAGTAATAAATTCAGCTTCATTGTTTCATATTAGAGTGGTGGTTCCTTCCTTAACATTTAAGTTTCCACTGAATTAATTTTTAGGACTCTCACTGGTGGCTTTCTGTGGGACTCTCTCTCTCTTCTCTTTTTTAAATCACATACATTAATAAAGTTTACTGTTTTAAAACATGCTTTATGATTTTCTTTTTAATCTTGCTCCCTAACTTTAAAAACAAAAGAAGGTCTACATCTAATGTCCATGGGTAATTTTAATTTTATCATTTTTGCCAAGTCAAAAGTAGTAATGAATAAAGCAGAGCCCTTGTTGACATGAAATTTATCTCTTGCTAATGAAAAGTCCATATATTTATTTGGGTGTTAGAGCAGTGTTCTGCCACCCCAAGAACATTAACTGTAAGAGGGAAAGGTGACTTACAAGCTTTTGGCTCCAGGTTGCATTTTTTAAAAGCCTCTTGTCTTTTGTTGCTTGCAAATAAGATCTTCAAATTTTCTGCATTATAAGTGTTTCTTTCTTGATATTTTCATGATGGGGGAAAAGAGTGGAGTGTTTGCAGGAGGATGTGGGGAGAGAGAACTATTCTCTCACTCAGCTGAGAGTGAGTTGCCTTTTGATCTTTCTCCATGGCAGAACACAGCCATAGGAGCCACTGAATAGATGATGTCTAATGAATTCACACTTTCAGTTCATCTGAAGTGACTGCTGCATTTACCCTGACTTCCAGGACTCTCTCCTGTCACCCTTTCTGGTTTTTCTCCCATCTCACTGGCTAATCCTTCCCTGCCCACCTCTTACTGTGAGAGTGTCCTGCATGTCTCATATTCACCTACTCTGTGGCTTTAAAGATAGTTAATCAGAATTGACTCCCATTGAATGTCTTTAGTCCTGACCTTCCCGCTGAGTGCAGATGTTCCTATGCCCTGCCCTCCTGATTCCTGCCTCTGAACATGCCTAATAGGTATCTCAAATGCAACATGTCTAGAGCAACTCTTTTTAAAATTTCAAAATATTAAGGGAGTACAAATGCTTTTGTTACATGGATAGCTTTTGTAATGCTTGAGTCAGGGCTATTATTAGTGTGCCTATCACCTGAATAGTGTTCACTGTGTACCTGTTAGTTTGCCCCTGCCCTCCACCCCCCGCCCCCTTCTGTGAGACTCTTGGACAAACAAGTGCACTCACTGATCCCTTTGATACCCAATTTTGATCACCCTTTGAATTCTCTGTTTGGGGAATTAGTATCAAAGACAAATCTGTGCTCTGACTTGCCTTACTGGAATTTCAATGCTGAATTAATTTTATTATCCTAAGATTTTTAATCATATAGATTTTTAGAAATTGAGATAAAATTCACATCATATAAAATTCACCATCTTAACCATTTTAAAGTTGCATAATTCAATGGGCTTGGGTATCATATAGATCTTTATATAACATAATCAGAGTTTTTAGCTTACAGGCACACCATTTAGTAAATACTTTTGCAAAAATCTGTTTATTCTTTTCATAATTTCTCTTTCTTTGGTAAAAGCCTTATTGACATATAGCGCACATACCAGACACTTCACTCACTTCAAGCCTGCAATTCAATAGTATATACTATATTCATAGTATATACAACCATCAATGCAAAAAATTTTAGAACATTTTATTACCTCCAAAAGAAACCCCATACTATTGAGCTACTGTTCCCTACGCCCCTGTTTCCTGCAGCCCCTGATGACCACTAGTCTACTTTCAGTCTCTATCAATCTACTAATCTGGAAATTTAATATATATGAAATCATATAATATATGGTCTTTTGTGACTAGCTAAGCTTCTCTTAGCATGTTTTCAAGATTTATCCATGATCTAACATGTTGCATTATCTCATTCCTTCCAATGGTCATATAACACTCTATTTTATGGATATACCACTTTTGTTTATTCATTTGTCATTTTATGGACATTTAGGCTGTTTCTATTTTTTAGCTATCATGAATAATATTGCTATAAACATTTATGTGCAAGTTTTGGTGTGGATGTATGTTTTCATTTCTCTTGGGTGTACACCTAGGAATGGCATTGCTGGGTCACAGAGTAATGCTAAGCTTAACCATCTGGGGAAATGCCCAACTGTTTTTCAAAGTGGTTATACCATTTGATGGCATAACCAGTAGGGTATGAGGGTTTCTCTACATACTGGTAAAGGCTTAAAGTCTGCCTTTTGATTCTAGCCATTCTAGTGGGTGTGAAGTGGTATCTCAGTGTGGTTTTGCTTGCATTTTCTTGATGACTAATAATGTCAAGCATCTTTTCATGTGCTTATCGGTCATTTTTACATCTTCTCAGAGACAGGGTCTCGCTCTATCATCCAGGCTGGAATGCAGCATGCGATCATCGTTCACTGCTGCCTCAAACTCCTGGGTTCAAGCAATCCTCCCACCTCAGCCTCATAAAGTGTTGGGATTACAGGCGTGAGCCACTGCACCCAGCTATTGTAAGACTTGTTACATATTCTAGTAACAGGTCTGTTATCAGATATGTGATTTGCAAATATTTTTTCCCATCCTATGGGTTCTTTTACTTTCTTGATAGTGTTGTTCTTTGAAGTACACAAGTTTTAAATGTTGATGAAGTCCAATTTATCTAGTTTTCCTTTTGTGGCTTGGGCTTTTGTTATCATATATAAGAAACTAATCTAAGGTCATAAAGATTTACCACTATGGTTTCTTATTAAGAGTTTTATACTAGCTTTAGCTGTTACATGTAGGTGTTAGTTTTGAGTTAATTTTTGTATGTGATGTGAGGTAGGAGTTGTTAAAATAATTAACTGGGAAGTCATTAGACTGAAGCAGCTCCAGCATCCTGGGTTCCTAAGTTACTAACTAGGGACTTTCCACTGGAATGATGCAAATAAGTCTATTGATTCACTTTAACCAATCAAATATTTTATTTGCTTTGCTCCCAAGTTCACCCTATAAAAGCCTTCCCCTTGTATTCCTTTGGCAGAATCCCGAACTGTTAATTTATTAGGAAATCAATAATGGTAGATAATATTTGCCACTCCATCTTTAATATCTTAAAATAAAATACTTCATCTCAAAAAAAAATACTCTAAAAAAAACCTTTTCTTATATGTACTAGGAACTATATTATTATACTATTTCATGAAATCCACAAAACAGTTCTGGGGTGGATACCATAAACTCCATTTTACAGATGAGAAAACTGATTTAATCAAGGTCATACTGACTGTGGAAAATTATTATATTAATGGCTCCCAAAGAATTGTGCTTCCTGGTATTCAGGTAGTCCCCTCCCACCTTAATTCTGGGCTTGTCCATTGATTTTCTTTGGCTAATGGGGCATTTGCCAATGTGACAGAAGCAGAGGCTCCTCAGTAAGTGCTACCAGGACTCGATTTTTTGGAATGTGCCACCACCATATGAGGAAGCCAAGTTTCAAATCTTTGGGGATGAGAGACCACCTGGGGAAAAAGCCCAGCCATCCCAGCTAAGCACAGCTCTCCAGTTGACCCTCTGGCTGAATGCAGTAGCTTGAGTAATCTCAGGCAAAAGCAGTAAAATAAATGCACAGTCAACATCCAGAATAGTGACAGATACTAAACCATGGTTGATTTTGCCATAAAGTTTGGGGTGAGACATTGTGTTCTGAGAATTTTACTTTATATTTTTAGTTTTAAAGTAACAAACACCACCTAGTTTAGTACATTCATGGAAATAATAAGTCATTCTGCCTAAATGAAGACTCTGTGTGACTGATACCTACTACTGCTACTACTGGGAATGGGAGGGGCATTTGGTGGAGTTAGAGTACCAGACAGTGACACCATGGATGGAGGCTGGAAATGGAAAATACAAGAAACACCCTCCAGAAAACATCTGAGACTTGTCTCAAAATAATTACTCCTGTTCCATCAAGGTCTGAAACTGGCTTCATCCAGAGCGTGGAGAAACAAACAGGAAAACCTTTTCTACCACAGGCCAGTGTTTCCCACACTAGGCGAGGGCTTGCCAGCCGTACTTGGCCAATACCGTAGGGTAGTGGTTTGGCCATGACCCTGAATTCAGAGAGGAAAATGGCTATTCATTGCACACCCTGCCCTTGTCACTATGAGGCTGTGGATCAGTCTGTGCCAGGAATGAAGTGGAGGTGGGGTTGCTGGGGTTTCTCTAGACCAGACAGATGGCAAGCCTGTTCTGATTCGGATCGCTTCCACAGGGCTGTGCCAAAAACATGCTCATATTCCCTATGCTTGCCTGCGCTGCCTCTCTCCTTACCCCACAACCACTGAGCACTTCCTCAAAAGCTCTAGAGTCCTGAAGGGGTATTTGAAAATCACTAGTTTAGATTAACCCTCATCAATGCAAGAATTCCTTATATAGAGTCCTTGACAGATGCTTGTCCAGAATCTTCTCACACACTTATAGTGCCACACCATGTCCCAGGGGTGCTTATTTTGTCGCTGGGAAGCTCTGACTGTTAGAACACATTTGCCAATACCAAACTGACACCTGCCTCCTTCCTACCTTCATCTTTTGGTACAATTTCTGCCTCCTGAGGTTGCAGGGCATAAATCTGTGCTATCCCCTTTTCTCTGATTTAGTCAGATACAACTAATCTGCCAATATCAATCTTAAGTCTTCTCTTCTGTGTTACCTGCTTTGACAACTCCTCCCACCATGATTTCTGTGTCCTCCAGGTTCCTTAGGTATATAGACCACTTTGAATCATGCCATGTGGTGACACCAGGGGTTGGCACTTATGCTTTACTGTCTTTAATGTTATCTTTGGCATTCTTTATGCCTTCGTAATATAACTGCTCCAGACCAATCTGTTTCAACTTTTATGTAACAAAGTTGTGAGTTGTTTTTCAGTTGCCATGGACCCCCAGGTTGAAGGTCACATAACCCCAGCATGCCCAGATAAAGCAAGTATGCACCCACAGGTGGAACTTAAGTGCTCAGACCCAGGAGCAGGGACTGAGTTAAGAAATGAACACAGCATGGCAGGATTCAGGATCAAATCAGAACAAGCCCTGGTGTCACCACATGGCAGGATCTAATCAGAGCATGCTTCCTGGCAACACCCCATCAAAAGATCCTACCAGATCACAGCTTATTACCCTATGCCTATAAAACCAGCCTAACCTCCTTGGCTGGGGAGGGGACACTGCTTTGGGAACTATTCCCCATGTGTTCCTTACTTGTACCAAATAATAAAACTCCCTTGCTGCAACTCACTTGGCTGCTGGGTCTATTGGCCTGATACCCACCAAGCAAATGAGCCCTTCCATTTAGGAAGTAACACTGACAAGAACATAATCTCTTGAGGCTGGTCAGTCTCATTCTTTTTTTTTTTTTTTTTTTGAGACAGAGTCTCACTCTGCTGCCCGGGCTAGAGTAGTGCTGTGGTGTCAGCTAGCTCACAGCAACCTCAAACTCTTGGGCTCAAGCGATCCTACTGCCTCAGCCTCCCGAGTAGCTGGGACTACAGGGACCATGCCTGGCTAATTTTTTTTTTTCTATATATTTTTAGTTGGCCAATTAATTTCTTTCTATTTTAAGTAGAGACAGGGTCTCGCTCTTGCTCAGGCTGGTTTCGAACTCCTGACCTTGAGAAATCCGCCCTCCTTGGCCTCCCAGAGTGCTAGGATTACAGGCGTGAGCCACCTCGCCCCGCGAGACCCTGTCTATTAAAAAAAAAAAAAAAAACACCCCAGCTGAAAATAACAATTTACAAAGATTCTTCTCCAATTTGGAAAGATTAAAAAGAATTTTGGAGAACAGCATGGGGAAATGATTTACTAATACACTGGTAATGTGAATACAAATTTGTGTAACATTTTTGAGGAGGAATTTAGCAATGTGTAGAAAAGCCTTGGGTTTATATTTTCTTTAACTTAATACTTCCACATCATACATTCATAAATGGTGACATAGGTCATCTACGTCAGATAGAAGACATTTATCATCCTTTTTAGCTGCCCAAAATCTGAACCTCTTTTCTCTATTTGTAGTATTCCCGCAGTGAGTGAGTCTTGCCAGATATTTATTTTAGCTGTCTGACTACCTTCTACCTATCCCCATAAAATGTAAGTTCTATAATGATAAGTAGTTTGTTTCCTATTGTATCCCCAGTGTCTACAACTGGGTATAGCTCATGGTAGATACTCAATAAAGAAGAACTTGAAAGCCAGGTACTAACTTTTCCAGCTTCACTTGCAGCTGGGTTGTGAGCAAGTGGCTTGGCCTTGGTTAGATGAATCTGTGCTAGATTTGACCTTGGGAATAAAGATGTAAAAAACCAGGACGTGTAGAAGATTCTTACCCTGCAACAGGGTTTAGGAAGATGAAGGTCCCTGGCATAAAATCAGTGCCACAGCTGAAATGTGGTGCTCAGCAGTGACTTCAGACCTGTTCTACTGGCACAATTTACATAAATCTGAGGCTGGTTCTCCAGCCTCCCTGATGATTCTGTGATCATAATATTCATTTCTTAAAATTATATTTACCTAATTTTTAAATTGAAATATATGTATTTTGTACAAAAGAATGTACGAAATAAGTATTGTTTAAAGGTAAGCATCTGTTTACCCTCCAGATTTAAGAAATAGACTACTACCAGTACCTTAGAAGCTTCCTGTTTATCCTTCATTGATTGCATTGCTCCCTTCATCCCCACTCCATGGGTTACCACTATCTTAAACTTATTATCATTCTTTTCTCTATAGTTTTCTCATACATGTATCACTAAACAATATATTATTTGGTTTTGGAATCATAGCATATATTTCTTTCATGACTTAATTCTTTTAGTTTTTAGATTCAGACGTTGCTTACATCCAGCTGCCGTGCACTTGTGTGGCTGCACCTATTCTTATAATACTTGGTGTCCATTATGACTGGTCAGTGCCTGTGGTGCCTGTTGTTAAATACTTTGAAAATCATCCCTGGATGCACTCATTTGATGTGTATCCTGTATAACATTCTGTTGTGTGAATTTACTGTGATTTATTTATCCATTCCACTATTGGTGAATATTTGAATGTTTCTGATTTTTTGCTATTATAAGCAATGCTGCAATGAGCATTCTTATAGCATGCCTCCCATTGCACATGCATAAGATCAGGGCATATACCAAGGGATGAAATGCTGGGTCACTTGGTATGCACATCTCCAAATGTACCTGGAAATGTCAGACTGTTGCCAAAATATTTGTATCAACTAAGACTCCCACCAGCCGTCTCCTTGCTCCACATCCTTGACAACATTTGGAACCATCTGGCCTTAAATTTTTTGCCAATCCAGGGAATGTGACATCGTATTTCATTGTGGTTTTTGTTTACATTTCCTTGATTACTGATAAAGTTGAGTGTCTTTTCGTAATTTATGGATTATTCACGTTTCCATAAAAATGCTAGTTCATTTCTTTTGCTCATTTTTCTGTTGGGGTATTTGTCTTTTTTTCCTGATTTGTATGGATTCTTTAAATATATAGTTATATAAGTTGAATATATCTTTTCAGTTTGTAGCTTGTCTTTGTATTTCTTGATAATTATTTTGTTGAACAGAAGGTATTAATTTTAATGCAATTTCAATCTTTTTGATACTGCTTTGTGTTTTTAAGACATCTTTTCCTATGTGGAGGCCATAAGGTCTCCAATATTGTCTTTTAAACATTTTTCAGTTTTGCCTTCCATGTTTAAATCTTTTCTTAACTTAGATTTTTTTTTGGTTGGTTGAAGGTAGGGATCCAGTTTCATTATATTTTCCATATGGATAACCACTTGTCCTTGTGTTATATACATCCCCTCCTTTTCCTACTAACCTGTAAATACAATCTGTCATACATTAAGTTTTCATGGATGTGTGATCTGTTTCTAGGTTCTTTATGCTGTGCAATTAGTCTATTTGTTTGTTCTTGTGACAGACATACACATTCTAAATTATAATACCTTTATTAGAAGTTTAACTGCTAGGTAGTGAAAACTCCATCCCCACTCTATCTTCTTCAGGAATATTTTGGTTATTTGAGCCTTTTGTTGTTTTGCATAATTTTTAAATTTTTATTATAGCAAAATATATAAAACATAAAACTTGCCATTTTAACTATATTTAAGTGTATAATTTGGTGGCATTAATTGTATTCACAGTGTTATAAAACATCATCACTATCTAGTTCCAAAATTTTTCATTACTCCAAACAGGCGCTCTGTACCCATCATATAATACTTTCCCATTCTCTCTCCCTTTATTCCCTGGTAATGTCTGATCTACTTTCTGTGTCTGAATTTGCCTGTTTTCTAGATATTTAATATGAATGGAATCATACAATATTTGTCTTTTTGTGTCTGGCTTATTTTACTTAGCATGTTTTCAAGGTTCATCCATGTTGTGGTACGTATCAAGACTTCATTCGTTTTTGCAGCTGAATAATATTACATTGTATGTATGTACCACATTTTGTTTAGCCATTCCATCTGTTGATGGACACTTGAGCTGCTTCCTCTTTTTGTCTATTGTGGATAATGCTGCTTTGAACATTGTGTACTAGTATCTGAGTCTCCATTTTCAGTCTTTTGGGTACCTAGGAGTGGAATTGCTGGGTCATATGGTTATTCTACATTTATCTTCTCAAGAAACCACCAAATTGTTTTCCACAGCACTGTACCATTTGTATATAGTTTTGAACCAGGTTGTCCAGCTCCACAAAGTCCCAATTTGGATTTTATTCATTACTGTATTCAATCTTTACATCATTTGGGGAAAATTGACATGTTATGGAATTGAGTTTTCTAATCCAATTATATAGTATATCTCTCCATTTATTAGAACTTTTTGATGTCTTTCAATAAAGTTTGATAGTTGTTTTTATAAGGATCTTGTGTATCTTAGGTTTATTCTTAGCCTCTTTGTTTTTTATTTCTATTATGAATTTTACAAAATTAAATTTCCTGATTGTTGCTAGTGTTTTGAAATATAATGGACTTTTCAATTATTGTTATTGTGGCAAACTTTCTCAACTTTCATTAATTCTCATAATTCATCTGTTAATTTTGTTTTTAATTCCTATGTAGATAGTCATAATCTGCAAATGGTGAGAGTTTTGTTTCTTCCATTCTAATCTTTATTTTTTTAAATTTCCTTTTCTTCATTGTATTGGTGGACCTGAAGTACAATGTTAAATAGAAGCTATTTTTTTCTTGTTTCTAATCCCAAAAAATTGCTTCAACATTTAACCATTAGGTTTGATGTTTGCTTTAGGGTTTAAGTGGCCAAGAAATATTTGGAAAAATGTTCAACATCACTAATCATCAGGGAAATGCAAATAAATGCAACTCAAAACCACAATGAGATATCACATCACCCAAGCTAGAATGACTGTTATCAAAAAGACAAAAAAATAACAAATACTGGTGAAGATGTGGAGAAAAGGGAACTCTTACACACTGTTGGTGGGAAGGCAAATTAGTATAGCGATTATGAAAAACCATATGGGGGTCCTCAAAAAATTAAAAATAGAACCATCGTATGATCCAGCAATCCCAGTACTGGATAGATATCCAAAGAAAATGAAATCATTATATAAAAGAGATATCTACACGTATATGTTTATTGCAACACTAGTCATGATAACCAAGATATGGAATCAATCTAGGTGTCCAACATCAGATGAATGGATTAAAGAAAATGTGGTGTGTATATATATACAATGGCATACTATTCAGCCGTAAAAAGGAATGAAATCCTATTATTTGTGGAAATGTGGATGAACCTGTTTGGTTTTTTGTAGACAGTTTTTATCAAATTAAGGAAGTTCCCTTCTATCTGAATTTCAATGAGTGATGTTGAATTTTAGAGAGTTTTGGAGAATTTTAGAGAGTATCTTTTTTATATATTGCTGGATCCTCCTTACTAATTATTTTTTAGGATTTTTGTGGCTATGTTTGTAAGTGTATTAATTTCTAACCTAATTGTGTTGTACTCAGGAAATGTGGTCTGTCTATCTGATACCAGCCCTTCCAAATATGTTTAGGCTTCCTGTAAGGACTAGCATGGGGTCAATTTTCATAAATATACCATTTTTTCTTATGAAGAATATATATTCTAATTATTGGATGTTGTATTTTATATATGTCCATTTTATCAACCTTACTAATTGTATTGTTCAAGTCTCCTGTATACTTATTATTTTATCTCCTGTTTTATTAGTTACTGTAACAGGCATTAAAATCTCTAACTCTGTTGACTTGTTAGTTTCTCTCTGTGGCCCTGTCAATTTTTGCTTTATATGTATTTGTGGGCTACCTTTTTGGGTATATGTGCATTTAGAATTGTTATATCTTTCTGACCAACACTTTATTACTCTGTGATAATCTGTATCTATAGTAATATTATTTGGCCTTAAAATCTTTTTTGCTAATATTAATACAGCTATACCAGCTTTCTTTTAGTTAATATTTTGCATGGCATTTCTTTTTCCACCCTCTATTTCTTTATTTCACCTTGGATCTTAAAAGATACTTTCACTGAGTATAGAGTTCTAGATTGACAGCTGTTTTTAAGAATATTCTTTTTCTTTAGTGTTCTACAGTTTTATTATGATGTGTCTAGGTATGGATTTCTATTTATCCTGCTTGGAACTTTTTAGGACTGCCTAGATCTCAGAATTAATGACATTCAACAATTTTGCAAAACTCAGCTTTTGTCTCTTCAAATGTTGAGTCTTCCCCGTTCTCTCCATTATGTCCTAATATAGTTTTGATTAGATTGAGTTCTTCCCTTTCTCCTTGTCACTGAACTTCTTTAAATATGTATATACACACACACATATATACATATACACATACACACACACATATATATATTTCATCTCTCTGGGCTACATTCCTGGATAAATCAGTTCACTAATTCTCTTTATGGGCTGACCGTGGCAAGAGCAGTTTCGGTTGAATGATGGGTTCAGAAGCCAAACTAGACTGTGTTGATAAGACAATGAGAGGTGAAATAATGGAGACATCCACTGTTGTTAACTCAATACGGAAGTTTAGTTGTGAAGGGAACAGAGAAATGGGAAGAGAAAGAGTCAAGGGAGAGATTTTCTCTTTCTTTTTTTTTTTTTTTTTTTTTGAGACAGAGTCTTGCTCTGTTGCCCGGGCTAGAGTGAGTGCCGTGGCGTCAGCCTAGCTCACAGCAACCTCAAACTCCTGGGCTCAAGCAATCCTTCTGCCTCAGCCTCCTGAGTAGCTGGGACTACAGGCATGCGCCACCATGCCCGGCTAATTTTTTACATGTATTTTTAGTTGGCCAATTAATTTCTTTCTATTTTTAGTAGAGACAGGGTCTCGCTCTTGCTCAGGCTGGTTTCAAACTCCTGACCTTGAGTGATCCGCCCGCCTCGGCCTCCCAGAGTGCTAGGATTACAGGCGTGAGCCACCGCGCCCGGCCAAGAGGTTTTTTCTTAAAAAAAAAAAAAAAAAAAACGATGAGATGAGGCATGTTTGGATATTGATAGGAATGATCCAGTAGAGAAGGAAAACTTGATGTAGAAAAGAAGGGATAATGTAGGAGTGAAGTCTCTGAGAAAATGAGAAGGAACTAGGTCCAAACTTTTTAATTCTGTGCTTCATTTCTATTGAAAGATTACTGAAAGGGACTTCAAAAAATATGATCAAGCTTAAGTGAGCATGCAGTCAGCTTAACAGGTGGTATTCACTTACCCATTTCTCACTTAATCAAGAAGAGAGAAGAGAATAGTTGAATGGTCCTGTTGCCACGGGGAACTTGGAGAGGTTTAGGAACTGAAAGAGTGTAGTGAGTGAAAAAGGCAAATTGAGGTTTGGAGGGATAGCAGGTACCATATGGTACAGAATCATAGGAATTTTAGACTATCTTAAGAGAGGTAGGGAGCCATTGAAGGGACTTAAGCGGAACAATGCCAGAATTCATTTTCATAAGTTTTTTGTAAAGGTGTACACATGAGGCTACTGGAGCCTGATGCCATTAAACTTAAAATTATACAGTTAACTCCCCTTCTTATAATTATTTGTTTACTTAGCCATCCAATATACCTTCCTCAGTCAGACATGAGTGGAAGTTTCCTTGGAATTAATATAGTGGTTTTGTGTTTTGTGTGTGTGTGTGTGTGTGTGTGTGTGTGTGTGTGTATGAGAGACAGAGACACAGGCAGACAGACACAGACTGACAGACCGACCGACCTGGTAGTCAAGATACTATTTTTAAAATTTAAGTAACATAACAATGAGAAACAGCTAAATCTACTTAGCATGTCAATATATTATTTGTGCATAATACAGTTTTAGAAATTCTTAAACTGCTATTTTAAAACTCTAGCTATTTTTGAATTATTTTATGGATTCTAAGAAATCAAGACAGATTTATATAAGGATTTATTTTAACTCCTAAGTTTTTTAACTTAAGATAAATAAGATTGTTATGCTATTCTTATTTCTGTTTTCATCAAAGATGTCAAAATGTACTATTCATTTATGTTATTAGTTTCTTTGGAGATTATTCAAATTCAGAGTTGTCATTTTGACTAGTTAAATTTATCACGATCCTTATATTCTAGATTTAATGAACACCTAACATTATGCCTTGGATATAGTAGGCACTCAGAAAATATGTTAAGTGAATCAAGGTATCCGATACAGTGCTCTTAATTATATCTTTAAAAAATTTCCTTCCTTAATTACTTCCCTTCACCCAAAATGTATTGACCTTTTTGACATTTCTTTTCTTCCTGGTTTGACAGTATTTAATATTCTGCTCTAAATCTTACTGTTTTGCTATTTTCTCTTACTCAGAATCCTAAAAAAAGGTTTAATGCCCTGAGTCTTTTCCTTGAGATGCATATACTTGGTATTTTGTACTCTAAACATTTATTGTTTTTCTACTTTCTCTTAGCAAATCTTTCTTTCTTTCTCTTTTGATCTATTTTACTTTATATTGAAAAAAAGTCTTTGAGACTGATTTTGTGTTTTGTAGTATTTTGATTGCAGTTTTTGTCATCCTGAGGAACTATTTAATTGTTACTATGTAATTGATAAACATAATGTTGTGTATTCTGTATTTTTAGTCTATTGAAGACAATGAAGTATATTTGCCTAATGATGAAATTTGGACCTATGATATTGATAGTGGGTTATGGTAAGTAATTTTAAATTGCAGAATGTCCGATCTTAATATCCATTATAAACATGTTCATAGTCTGCAGGGAATTTGAGACCATACTTAGAACATACTACAACATTTATAAAGTTTCCCTTTCCTTTTTTTATTGCTTTATGCTCTGTGGCTCCTTCTTTCCACTCCTTCCTTCCCCTTTCCATTCTTTGTCCTTTACCATTCATTTCAAAACTACTGCTGTCTCTGGAGACTTATTTTATTCTACTAATTCCCAGTTCTGGTGACGTGTGTGAAATTTTGTGATTTTTTTCCCCCCAGCAGGTTGAAAAGTCTTTACCCTGGATCTTCTTAGAATTTTTACAGTATTGGCTACCATTACATTGTAATTATAATTGGCAGTAACAATTTTCACTGAAAAAAAGTACTCATGGAGTTAAAAGGAAATTTTGTTTTCCTTTCTGGAAAGTTATGGGATTCCGTGTTACTCTTGCTGCAGGAGAATGCACCTAATGGAAGGAGAACTCCCTACCTCCATGTCAGGAAGCTGTGGTGCTTGCATTAATGGAAAGCTGTACATTTTTGGAGGATATGATGACAAAGGATACAGCAATCGAGTAATATTTTCTTTTGATTCAGGAGTGCAGCAAAATGTAATATTTAATGTATCATTTCATCTCACAAGTTACAAATATTTTAAAAAGAAGATATATGTAGAAAATCTTAAATCTGTAATTATATAGTTTTAAAGATAGATTGAAAATACAACAGTCTTCTCTTGTCCCATGTCTTTCTGCTTCAGAATTAGCTACATGTTTAATTGATATACTTAGGGCAAGAGCAGGATGGGAAAAACCCATTTCAGTATGCTTTGTATATAATTTTTACTTCTAAAACATTGTCTCATTTTTAGTATACAATTTTTAATTTTTAATAGGTAAAAACTTTACCTTTTTAAAAATGAAAAAGTAATAGTGTTAATATTTGGATCACAAGTCCCTCTGATGTAGATTTAATTTTTAAATGCCCTGTCTGCTAATAATGTTCTCATCTTTTAAAAGCTTTATTTTGTTAATTTGCGAACAAGAGATGGAACCTACATTTGGGAAAAAATCACCAACTTTGAAGGACCACCACCCACACCACGTGATAAACTTTCCTGCTGGGTATATAAAGACAGGTAATGCATCAACCACACTTAAGTAAGGATAATAGCTTTTGGCCAAAATGGAGAAAACTTGAAAGTATGAATTTTTTCAAGATATGATTATAAACATGTTTTGACGCTGATGGTAATGGCATAAAAATGTCATAAAAATAAACATGGTATTCAATTCACCCATGAAACAAAAACACTTGTACTCCATTAATATTTGAAATTTTAAAAATAATTTAAAAATAAAAAAGAAATAAAAGGAAAAAAATCAGGGTAGAGGCAACTATTTGATTTTTTACGTTAACTAATTTATTACTTAATTTTCTGAATAGTTAATACATTCACATGGTTCAAAATTGAAACCATATTAAAAAGTATACAAGGAAAGGTCTGTTTCCCATCTCTGTCCCCATCCAACCTGTCCCCATCTCCTACATGCACGAAAAACCACTTTTATTATCTTTTGTGTCTTATTACAGTGGTTCCCAAACTTGTCTGCCACTGGAACCATCTGGGTGGAGATCTTCCGAAAATTCCAAAGTCTAGGTGATGACTAATTGAGTTTCTAGGGGTAGAATTTTTTGATGCTTCTCAAGCGATTTCAAGGTACAGACAAGTTTAGAAACCACATCTATCAGTGTTACTTTATGAAAATAGAAGCAAATATATAGTGTGTGTATATATGTTTTCCTCTTCCCCCCTCCTTCTTATATAAATACCAGTACATTCTGTGCACTGTTCTGCACCCTGCTGCTGTTTTAGTTAACAGTATGCTATGGGGATCTTTCATCTTTCTGAGTCCTCTGTATCCCTGGATAGAAAGCTTGTTCTTTTTTCTCCAGCTGCATAATATTCCCAGCTGTGGATATACCATAGTTTATTTAGCCTTTCCCTTATAGCTTAAAAATGTTTGGATTGTTTCAATTCCTTTGCTGTTACAAACTATGCTGTAATGAATATCTTTGTGTATGTGTTGTGTATGATTACAGATCTAGCTGTTGGATAAAATTCTAGAATTAGATTGCTGGCTCTACTGTTGACTGACATTTGGGTCATTTCTACTTTTTCACTCTTTGAAACAATACAGTTATGAGAATTCTTCTATATATTTTGGTACATATAGGCGAACATTTCTGTTTGGTATATATCTTTTCATTCTCTTAATGGTCGAATCCGATAAACTTAAAATTTTCATTTTAATATAGGCTAATTATCAGTCTTTTCCTTATGATTAGTGCTTTTTGTCTTCTAGTAACTTTTAATTTCCCCAATGTCATGAAGATATTCTTCTAACTTATTTTTTAAAAGCTTTACTGTTTTATTTTCCAAATTCTGATTGGCAGTCCATCTGGAATTGATTTTTGTGTGTGGTAAGAGGCAAGGGTCAGATTTCATTTTTTCTTTTAGATAACCAGTTGATGTAGCAGCATTGATAAAAGATCACACTTCACTGCTCCACGGTGCCACGTTTTCTATAAATTAAGAGTCCTGGGCCGGGCGCGATGTCTGACGCCTGTAATCCTAACACTCTGGGAGGCCGAGGCGGGTGCATTACTCAAGGTCAGGCATTCGAAACCAGCCTGAGCAAGAGCGAGACCCCATCTCTACTAAAAATAGAAAGAAATTAATTGGACAACTAAAAATAGATAGAAAAAATTAGCCAGGCATGGTGGCGCAGGCCTGTAGTCCCAGCTACTTGGGAGGCTGAGGCAGGAGGATCACTTGAGCCCAGGAGTTTGAGGTTGCTGTGAGCTGGGCTGACGCCACGGCACTCTAGCCCAGGCAACAGAGTAAGACTCTGTCTCAACAAAAAAAAAAAAAAGAGTCCATATATGACATATATGAATGGGTCTGTTTCTGGAGTCTGTTTTCTATTCTGTTGAATGATTTGTCTGACCTTGTACCCATACCATATTGTCTTAATTTCTATACTATTACAATATTCCTTGAGAGCCTGTAAGCTTATTCTATTTGTTCTCCTGCAAATATGTCTTGGCTTTCCTAGGCCCAGTTGCATTTTCATGGAAATTTTGGAAATTTTGTTAATTTCCAAAAATGTTTCCTGGAATTTTAATTGGAATTGCATTGAATCTAGAGTTCAAGTTGGGGATAACTGACATATTTACAGTATTGAGAATTCAAGTTCATGAGCATGGTATATCCCTGTCTTTAAACATCTTAACATTTTTCTCAGTAGTGTTTTATAGTTGTCTATGTAGAAGTCTTATATACTTTTCATTAGATTAGGTATCTGATACTTCTTGATGCTATTTTAAATGGTATATTTTGAATTTTTCATTTTCTGTTTATTGCTAGTACATAGAAACAGAATTGATTTTTGTATATATTGGCCTGAGATTCTGCATCCTTACCAAACTTTCTTATTCATTTTAATAATTTAGCAATTGATTTTTTTTTTTTTTGAGACAGAGTCTCACTCTGTTGCCCGGGCTAGAGTGCCGTGGCATCAGCCTAGCTCACAGCAACCTCAAACTCCTGGGCTCAAGTGATCCTCATGCCTCAGCCTCCCGAGTAGCTGGGACTACAGGCGTGTACCACCATGCCCGGCTAATTTTTTTTGTTTCTTTTTTTAGTTGCCCAGCTAATTTTTTTCTATTTTTAGTAGAGACAGGGTCTTGCTCTTGCTCAGGCTGGTCTCGAACTCCTGAGCTCAAAGTAATCCACCCGCCTCAGCCTCCCAGAGTGCTAGGATTACAGGTGTGAGCCACTGGGCCTGGCCGCAACTGATTTTCTAAATAATCAGAATATCCATGGATAATACCAGTTTTATTTCTTACTTTTTAATCCTTACGCTTTTTTTGTTTTACTGCACTGGGTAGGACTTTCAGTAGTTCAAGTGCTTATATTTACACTTTAGTATATTACCATTAGCTTTCTTTTTCTTTAAACAATATCTATTGTTTCCTTACTCTGAGCATCAATAAAAGTAGATTTTAGCCTCTTCTTCCCTCTATCCCTCCCTTTCCTTCAACACCAGTTTTTGTTAATTATGTTTTTTAATCTTCTGTGCCATTTTGGGAGGGAAGAAACTTCAGTTATGCATATTTTATCTCTCCTCTGCCTGTTTATCATTTTCTTTCTAATTCTTTTTAACTCTTTTTTTGTGGTTTTTCTTATTTCTGTTCTCTACGTCCTTTTCTGTATTTTCTGTGATATCTTTCTCTCTTTTGCTCTTTGTAACTTGGCCTTCATTTCTTGAAATGAGTTTCCCCGCTTCTGTTTCTCTCCTAACATCTACAAATTCTGTTTTACCTCCTCATATTTTCTGGATATCAACTCCGTTGTTTGAGTTCTTATATTTTTGCTTTAAGGGTTTTCTTCATTGTGAATTGCTTTATTAAATTTTATTTGTGTTTTTAAATGTCATCCAGTGTTTAATATCTAGTTTTCAAATTTCCTTGTTTGTCTCATTTTTTTTTCATTCCTTGATTTATTTAAAATTGATGGAGAACTTGCCAAGAAGGAATGGTCAACAATATGATTATGTCTCATTTTTTTAAAAAATAATTTGTTCAATAGAGGATCCAGGTGAGGTCTATGTATTAGAATTGACTCATTTGTCTCTTAAGTGGCTTTTATTCTAGAGATTCCCTTTTGATCTTTGTTGCTGTTGTTTTGTTGTTTGGGTCTTGAAATGTACTTGATAAAGAAACCAGGAAATTTGGCTCAAGAATTTCCAATAGTCTGCACTGTGTTGATTGTATCTCTGTGATATCATTAAACATATTCATCTACGCCTCCTATTTTCTGTAAGTTGATACTTAGATCTAGAAGCTTGATCAGATTCATGTTCTTTTTTGTTGGTTGGTTGTTTTGGAGGGAGATAAAACTATACTTTATAGTTAAGTGTTTCCATCAATAGGCACATAATGTCTCATCTTTCTTTGTCAGCAAGCATTGAGGATTGTTGCTTAGATCCATTTTTTAACAAGAAGATACAAAATAGTGACATTCTAATTCTACTATGTATTCTTCATTTATTAGTGTAATACTTCTACCAAGAAAAACTTTCCTTAATCAGTTATTTATTAACAGTAAGGTACAGTTTGTATAGGAAAATCAAGGTAAATGCTTGATTTTTTTCTCTTTTTCATCAGTGCTCAACCAATGAGCAGTTTCTCTAGCCTCTTCCAAAGTGATCAGTAAATTTCTAATTGTCATTATAAAATCATGGATTTAAAAATATTTGATGTATTTTTAACCCATAAAGTTATCTCCCTTATTAGTCCATCTTTGTCAGGTGGAAGCCTCTTCAAGTTGGCTCCTAAATCCCTTTGACAAGACCCCTAGCAGCCTCAGTTTGTATGATTTTTAATGTGACAAGATGTTTCAGGGTCAAGCTGGATAGTCTCTATCCTAGGCCAGAAATCAGTCAACTCTCCAAGGAATTCGGATTCTATTTGGTGGCAAGTGGTAGTTAGAGACTTCAGTCTCAGTGCCAGAAATGTCATTGGTACTGGGCAGGTGAATATTTCTATACTTTTTTTTAGAAATGAAAGGAAGTAAATAAAAATGTTTAGAGATAAAACACAACCTGTATTCATACAGATCCTTTCATTTCACATTCAGAACCGCTGAGTTTAACCAAACCTCATTGATCATACATTCATATCTTTTTCCTATGTTGAAAGCTCTGGTTCCTATTGACACCAAGATAATTACGCATTGCTTTATCCTAATTCACATAACGATACCAATAATACCACCAAAATATGATTACTAAAAACAGTTCAAATGTTATTTTACAGTTCTTTTATTTTTAGGGTCTATACCATCCCAGATGAACCATCAAATCTTGCATTTTGTAGTCACTGGAAAAAGCTCTCTGTGTGATTATGCTGCCACTTTGATACATAGATTCATTTGTTTGCTTTTTATTTTTAGAGTTTGTTGTTTAAGTTTTTAGTTTTTTTGTAATCATATAATATTTTATATTGTTTCAAAGTTAAAAATTCAAAAGTTTTGATTTTTTACATTAGATTTTTTAACTTCATTTGAAACATATTTATATATTCTATAAGGTAGATTTAACTATGTATTTTCTCCATATAAGATTATTAATTATTCTATTATTTTTTATTAAATAGTTTAATTTTTCCAACTAATTTGAAATACCACTTTAGTGTATATGTATAAAGAGGGCTTATATTTAAACATAGCCTTG
>CAUYRT010013439.1:0-12612 GCA_963574885.1 Lepilemur ruficaudatus
ATAAACCAGTTTAGTTAATTTGTTAAACAACATCCCTGGAGCAATCCTTGTGTTCAGAGCTCTAGACTAGAAGCTTTTGGCTTGTTTGCTTAAATTAAAGGATTTATTTTATTTTTTTCCTTTATTGAAGTATACTTTACATATCATGCCTTTACTCCATTTTAAGTGTACAGTTAAATGCTTTTCAGTGAATTTACCGAGGTGTACAGTTAATCACATAAATCAGTTTTAGAGGAATTCCTTTCCCCTATTGAGACCTCTAATTCTGCTCCCCACCTACTTTTCAAGCATGTCCCACCCCTCCACAGTGCCCACCATGTCGCTCAGACGTGGGCTTACCCCCGACCCCCCCAATTCCCTAGTGATCACTGTGGTGTTTTCCATTTTTTAAAACAATTTTTTTATTGGTGCATAATAGATACACGTAGTAGCAGGGTACATGTGATAATTTAATAGTTTCATATTATTTGTAAAGATCGAGTCAGTGTACTTGGGATATCCATCACCTTAAATACTTGTGTTTTTCTTTATGCTAGAAACATTTGAATGATTCTTTTCTGGCTATTTTGAAATGCACAAGAGATTAGTGTAAACTACAGTCACCCTGCTGATCTATTGAATGCCGTCTTATTTCTTGTTTTCCATCTTTATTAATTTTTTATTTCAAGAACATAAAAGAATCATATAGTATGTAACCTTTGCAAAATAATTAACATAAAATACTCAAAAATAAAAATAAACATTTAAATCAGCATCAGTGAGAGTGCTGGTCTGCGGCAACCTAATTTGCAATGTCTGGGACTTGTCTTCAGATTTAGATTTAGTTTTCTGTGATCTAGTATTAAAAGAATAGCTTTTATGGTTTTCCTCCCAATTTTCCTCTTCTCAGTCTCCAAAAGAGATAAATGTAAACCCAACCAAAGGTATTTTTCATGTTAGGATTGATTTCAAGAACACGAGCCTTTTCCTTGGTAGTACAGCTTCTTGGGGGGAAGCGTTCTTAGAAAAATACAGTGTACAACATTCAAATAATCTTCACTATTTCTTGTAGGCTCCACATATCATCTTCAGTTACCATGCTGGGCTCTCAGCTAAGCTTTCAAATTTCTGATGGTATCACAGAGGATTTTCTGTTGCTTGCTCAGGATTCTTGATTTAAAAATTCCTCTGCTTGTTGAGAATCTAGAATGTGTTCCTTTTCCAGTTTAGTTGTTTTAACTTGTAAACCTATACCTTTTATCATGATGCTACTTTAGCTTTGCTCATTATCCTTTAAAGTAAACAGCTATATCTGCAGAGCTGGGGCTTTTAGAAAAACTTCTAAGATTGTCCCTCTGTCTTACTCTAGACTTCTGTTTGCCTGGTGTTTTCTATGTATTTTACATGCTATGGGGACGCAGTTGTCTCTGGAAGCAGTTCTTGTGCGGTTGACCAGGAAGTCAGCACTTTCCAAGGTTATGATGGAGCAATTGCTCATTTCCTCCATTTCCCCTCATTCCTGTCTACCAGGAAGGCCACAGACTGCCCAGCGGGAAACCCGTCGCCTTGTGGCCAGAAGTGGCAGCTTGAGGCTGGCCATACCTTCTCTGTTATCTCTGTAAATATTGTTTCTGGGATGTCTGCTAGACAGACACTGCAGCCTCTCCATCTGTCCCCACATCTCCCACCTGCTCTTCTGTGTATTGTTTCCGCCTCGTCTCTATATGATGCGTTCTGGGTGAATTCCTTGGTAATTTTCTCCCATTGTGTCCAGCTTAGAGTTTATCTCATCTATTGCATTTATTTATTTCACTGATAAGATTTTTTTCCAGATTTATAATTGCTTCTTTGTCATATTTATCTATTTTATTTACTGTCTTTATTTTACAATTTATTCTATTAATGGAAGCCATGCCTTTATTATTTTAGGCATCATAATCATACTTATTAAACTCAATGCTCATACCATTACTTTCATCTGGGGTGAACCCATAGTCCAATTTAAAATTTTATTGGCTGTTTTCTTATCATTAGACTTCTTTAAGCGTTTTAGGATGTTTGGAAGATGGCTGTTTTCAGTTGGTGATTTTCTTGTTTGTGTTTTGTTCCGTTCTTCCTTTTTTCCTAAGTCTCTTTTCTTATCTGGTAGTTTTCTAGTGTTGCTGTTGCTCATATCCAGCCCCTCAAGCCTCCAGTCTTTAAGCAAATCATAATGGATTTCTAGGATTCCTGTCCCACTTTAATATGGGGAATATTAATTAAAATAACTAGAAGTAGGTTGGTTTAGTTTCTCGTCATCTGGAGTTCACATCCTAGTCTCCATTCATGAGCTGGCTCCAAGATGCCCTCTTGCTAAAAGAACTTCCAGTGCTTGTAACCCTGCAGGAGCCAGGCTACTACTCGCCTGCCTCTTCTGACCTTGGAGATTGGCGGATCTACAGCTTCTGTTCTTCTTGCTATCTTGCATTTCTCTTCTTATTTGGCCCACAGAGCTGTTTGCTTGGTTTTGAGCCCAGCTGTATTGTTACCATATCACTGAGTTTGGGACAGAGGGTATGGTCTTAGCAAGGATACCTAATCTCTCTTAGGTTATTTGAAAAACTGAGATGATACTAATAGTATTTACTTTGTAGGATTGTGTTGAGAATAGAATCAGTTAGTACATATAAAATGCCTGGCACGTAGCTATTTTACCATAATATAAATAATACCTAGTGCAAGTACATGCTTGATAAATATTTGTAGAGTAGAACAGGTTAACTTAATACAAATAAATGTGTGAGGCTCACCTGGTTGCATCGGCTAATGACTGTATTAGTTAGAATAAGTTAGGTTATGCTGTTGCTAGGAACAACTTCTAAATCTTAGTAGTTTAAACAGCAAAGGTCTATTTCTCCCTACCAGGTCAGTTGAGTTCTGCTGTGCTTTGTGTTATCCACACTCTGGGCTCCAGGTTGTTGGAGCAGCTACTCTCCGACATACTTCGAGACTATAGTGTAATAGAAGGAAAAGAGAACATTGGCCCTTAGCATTTTGTCTTCAAAGCAGCAAATGCCAATCCTGCTCACATTCTCACCAAAACCAGTAATGTGCCCCTTTGTTCAGTGGGGCCGGAGATGCAATCGTACCCTCTATCCACAAAGAGAGACCCAGATATTTGTGAACATCCTAGTGATTTCTACAACAATCATCATGAATAAACATTTCTGAGTGCTTACTGGAAGTAAGGCATGGTACTAGTTAGCTAATTTTTGTGTGAAGTGGGGTTCTCATATCCTTGGCCCTTCTGCTGTGTTATTATAGCCTCACTTTGATCGGAGGAAAGAGAACTCTTGGTGTATTGGGTTAAACGTTTCTATTTTAAAATCTAATTTTCTCTTCAAAGATACCTCTGAGATACAGCATATGCTCGCTTTAAAGCTTCAGGTACCTAAAGTTTCCTCATTTTTATAACTAAAGGTTTTCAAGTCTAGAAAATTAAACTTCAAGAAATAAAATGAGAGCTCAGTTAATAAGCTGACAGTCTGCTCATTGAAATTGCTGGAGGCTTTTTAGGTTCTTATGTACTAACTTTATTTCCTTACTTGTCTTGCAGTTTGGCTTTGCTCAGAAGAAGATTTGGTTTAAATTGAAGGTGCGAAAGGAAGGACGTGATGCTCTAACATAAAATAAGACCATTTACTTGTCATTTCACCATTACCTGTGTATTATTTTGGATTTTTAATTTACCTTTTGGTCTTTGAGTTAACAGTAAATACCTAGAGAATATAATTTAATAATAACACATGAGCCACTGCCTTTAAGGAAGTTGTTGGTAGCCAGAGAGAGGAGGGCACTGTGGGAATGGGACAAAGGACAGGCTGCTGGGTGTATGTATATATGTGTGTATGTATGTGTAAAACAAGCGTGCATGTATGTAATGTATGTGTGCCCATATACATGCATGTAATGTATGTTTGCATGTAGTATACGTGTATGTGATGTAAATGTTATATAAACAGGTCTGCAATGTAAGTGTGCACATGTAATGTATATATGTATGTGCATATGTATGTATGCATGTATGTATGGACATAAGTACATCTATTGCTGGATCCCATTGGAGCTCTACTTCTGCAGGGTGTGATATATTTAGTTTTCAACATCAGATGTCTTTAACTTATTCAGTTTTTAAAAAAGTTTTTTTTTGTTGTTGTTATTTTTTTAGAGATAGGGTCTTGCTCTGTCACCCAAGCTGGAGTGAAGTGGCATGATCATAACTTAGTGAGGCCTCCCATTCCTAGGTACAGGTGATCCTCCTGCCTCAGCCTCCCTAGTAGCTAGGACTAGGGAGTACATCTTCAAGCCTGGCCTATTTTTCATTTTTAAGGTTGCTTTTGATGTTCTAATTCCTTTGTATTTCCACATAAATTTTATAATCAATTTGTCAATTTATACACAATAGCTTGTTGGAATAGAGTGGAATTGCATTAAAGCTATAGGTTAATTTTGGGAAAATTGACATTTTAATAATATTGAGTCTCCTGATCCATCAACATGGTATCTCTTTTCATTTATTCAGGTCTTCTTTATTTTCTTTCAGCAATGTTTTGTCCTTTTCAGTAAGTATCTTACACATTTTTTGTTAAATTTATTTCTGTGTATTTTATATTTTGTGGTATTGTTTATTGTATTGTCTTTCAAATTTTAATTTCCAGCTATTTATTGCTAGTACATAGAAATATAATTAGTTTATATATATTCACCTTGTATTCTATGATCTTGTTAAACTTAGTTACTAGATCTGGTAGCTTTTATATAGATTCATTAGGAGTTCTACATAAACCATCATGCCATCTGCAAATAAATACAGTTTACCTCTTCTTTCCAATCTGTGTTCCTCTTTCCTTCCTTTCTTCCCTCCTCTGCACCTCCTTTTCTCTCTCTGTCTTTCCCTCCCTTCCTGCCTCTCTCACTCTCTTTCTTTCTGTCTTACTGCATTTGTTAGAATTTTTAGTACAATGTTTAATTAGAAGGAAGGCACACATTCTTACATTGTTCTCAATCTTATAGGTAAAGCACTAATTTATTAACAGTTATGTTTGATGTTAGTTATAAGTATTTTGATGTACCTTTCATCAGATTGAGGTATTTCCCTTCTATTGGTTGTTTTCCAAGAGTTTTTATTATGAATAGATATTGAATTTTGTCAAATGATTTCACTGCATCTATGAGATTAACGTGATTTTTCTTTTTTTAGTTGGTTAATTAGTAAATTGATTTTTGAGCATTAAACCAAACTTGCCTTTTATGGAAGAAGCTCACTTGGTGATAAAGTATTATAATTTAACTAATTGCTAGATTTGATTTGCTGAAATTTTTTTTTTTTTTTTTTTGAGACAGAGTCTCACTCGGTTGCCGGGGCTAGAGTGCCATGGTATCAGCCTAGGTCACAGCAATCTCAAACTCCTGGGCTCAAAGGATCCTCCTGCCTCAGCCTCCTGAGTAGCTGAAACTACAGGCATAAGCCACCAGGCCCGGCTAATTTTTTCTATTTTTAGTTGCCTGGCTAATTTCTTTCTATTTTCTTTAGTAGAGATGGGGTCTTGTTCTTGCTTAGGCTGGTCTTGAACTCCTGATCTCAAGTGATCCCCTCTCTCTCCCCACCCAGCCTCCCAGAGTGCTAGGATTATAGGCGTGAGCCACCATGTCCATAATTAAACATCTCTATAATTAAATTATGGAGCAGGTACACGGGTGTTACCAAATGCAATTTCAGCCAATTTGCTGAAATTTTGGTTAGAGTTTTTGTGTCTATGTTTATGGGAGATATTGGTCTGTAGTTTTTTTCCCCTAGTAATGTCTTCGTATACTTTCGATATCAGAGTAATGCTGGACTTATAAAATGAATAAGAAACTATTTCATCTTCTAATATTTTAGGATTTTATGCAGAATCAGTATTATTTTTTCCTTAGAAATTCAGTAAAATTCATGAATGAAGCCATCTGGACTAGGATTTTTTTTATTGGAAGGTTTTAAACTAGAGATTTAATTCTTTAAAAGATACAGAAGTATTCAGGTTATTTCTTTCTTTATGAGTGAGACTCGATGGTTATTATCTTTCAAGGAATTTGTCAAATTTATTGACATAGGGTTTCATAATATTCTTTTCATTCTTTTTAAAACAGTTTAATTGAGATAGAATTTGTACATCATAAGTTTACCCATTTAAAGTGTACAATTCAGTGGTTTTTAGTATATAAATAAATGTGTACAACCATCACCTCAATTTTAAAACATTTTCATCATCGCAAAAGGAAACTCCAGGGCCTTTATCTATCACCACTCTTTTCTCACCACATCCCAGCCCTAAGCAACCACCAACTACTCTTTTTTTTTTTTTTTGTCTGTATAGCTCTTTCTACTTAGGACTTTCATATGAATGAAATCATACAGTATGTCATCTTTTTTGATTGGCTTTTTTCACTTAGCATACCATTTTCAAAGTTCATCCATATTATAGCAAATATTGGTGTTTCATTTCTTTTTGTGACCAAATAATATTCCATTGTATGGATATACCACATTTGTTTATCCATTCATCAGTTGATGTCTTCATCTTTTGGCTGTTATAGTAATGTTGCTACAAACATTCATGTAAAAGTTTCTATGTGGATATATGTAATCAGTTTTTTGGGTATGTGCCCAAGAGTGGAATTGCTGGGTCATATGGTAACTCTATGTTTAATCACTTCATGAACTCCCAGACTATTTTCCAAGGCAACTTTGATATTTTATATTTTCACTAGCAGTAATGAGGGTTCCAATTTCTTTATAATCTTGCCAATACTTATCATCTGACTTTTTGATTGTAGCCATCCTAGTGGGTGTGAAGTGGTATCTGAGTGTGGTTTTGATTTGCATTTCTCTGATGTCTAATGATAGTAAGCATCTTTTTATATGCTTATTGGCCATTTGTGTATCTTCCATGGAGAAAAGTCTACCCAGATCCTTTGTTCATTTTAAATCAGGTTATATTTGTCTTCTTATTACGGAATTGTTTTTTATTATTTATATAAGATTATATTTTATATTATGTAATAATATTTTTAGTACTGAGTTGTTCTTTTGAGTAGTTTATATACTCCAGGTTCAAGTCCCTTATTAGATACATGATTTGCAAATATTTTCATTTTGTGTATTGCCTTTTCTACCTTCTTGATGATATCCTTTCAAGTAAAAAGTTTTTAATTTTGATGAAGTCCAGTTTATCTATTTTATCTTTTTTTGCCTGTGCTTTGGGTGTCATAGATAAGAAATTATTGCCAAATCCAGTGTAATAGAGATTTCCAGTGTTTTCTTTTTAGAGTTCTATAGGTTTAGCTCTTACATTTAGGTCTTTAATCCATTTGACTTAATTTTTGTATATTTTGTGAAGTAAATTCCAAATGAATTCTACATGCAGCTATCCAATTGACTCAGTGCCATTTGTTGAAAGACTACTCTTTCCTCTTTCAATGGTCTTTGTAGTCTCATCAAAAATCAGTTGACCATAGATGTATGTGTTTATTTCTAGACTCTCAGTTCTATTTCATCAATCATATATATCTATTCTTGTGCCAATACCATGCTGTCATGATTACTGTTGCTTTGCTGTAAGTTTGAAAACTAGGAAGTATAGGTTTTTCTATTTTGCTGTTCTTTTTCAAGATTGTTTTGGTCATTCTGAGTCCCTTGAAATTCCACGTGAATTTTAACATCAGCTTGTTAATTTATACAAAGAAGTCCCCTAGGATTTTGGTGGATTTTGCATTGGATCTGTAGATCAATTTGGGGAGTATTGCCATCTTAACAATGTTAAGTCTTCTGATTGATTAACATGGATCATTTTCCCATTCATTTTGATCTTCTCTAATTTCTTTCAACATGTTTTGTAGTTTTTAAAGTAAGTTTCAACATCTTGGCCACACACTGGAATTTAGCTTCTGCAGCTTGAGTTGGAGGAGATGAGGAGTGTTGGCAGTCTGCCTCTCCCAGGAGCTACTGCGGTGGTTGTCTAGGGGCTGAGGAGAAAAGGATGTAGGGAGCAGGTGCCTGTCCACCTGTGCAGTAGGAGAGAGAATGGAGTTTATGGTTCAAGGGCTATAGACTGTCACTGTTTTCACCAAGTTTTAGTAGATTTTTGAACTAATTTCTTGAATAATAATTCTTTAGCTAAATTGTACCTTAGGACAATTTCCAGGTTTTTTTAGATGCTTTGTTTTATTTTTTAAATAGTTTTTACAAGTTATGCTTTTATCACTGGGGAGTGGGTTCACAGAGCATCTCATGCTGCCAATGCCAAGTGGAACCTTTTTAATCATCACTTTTAGAAGCCTCAGAGAATACACCCATATGAGCCTAAGGCTCATCCCAATCTCCCTGCCTAAGGGGACTTCAGGCCTGCCAATCCACCGACACCAATGCTTTGGACCTGCACAATTGGAAGGATGGAATTGCTATTTACTGAAATGGGAGGGCCTGCAGCAGAAGAAGTTTTGGATGCAATATCAGGAGTTTGATTTGGGAAATGCTTAATTTGAGATGCCTATGAGACATACAAGTAATATATTAATATAAGTAGGCAGGTAGATGTACAATCCTAAAACTTAGGAGGTCTATGGTAGAGGTTTAAGTTTGGGAAAGAACCATTTTGAAATTAGACTATTTAAGGTTACCCATAAAAGTCATGTGCCCAGATAAGATCTGACTTATCTCTATTTTCCTAGTATAATTAATTATTAATGGGACCCTTTTTCTCTTTCAATAATGTCCTTATTTAAAGAGTAATTTATATGGTTATTCTCTTTATGAAGTATATAAAGTATTCAATCAAATATGCCAATAATTATTTATGACATCACATATTTTGGTGAAATAATTCAATGATGTCTATTTTGTATAATGATATATTTAGCTTAAAATTATTCTGAAAAAGTTCTTAAAAGAAAGTTATAGATGTTGCAGATACATACCTCTTAAATATTCCTTGATGGTAAAAATGAGATTGAACCTTGGTAGTGACTTTATTATTAATCACAAATCCATAAAACATAAAATATTTTTTTTACTAAATTCAATTATGAACAGACAATAAATTCAGAAATCTTAAGAATGTAGGCTCATTGAACAAAAAGTAATTTAACAGACCAAAGTTAATGCCATTATGTGAATGAGTGTCTTTGACGTATAGCCATATGTCGGCATTTGATGTTGATGCTTTTAAAGTATTAAGTAGCATTTAACTCAACTATTTCTCCCATCTGTGCTTTAATTTTCTTACTAGAACTTAACATATATTTGTTTAATGTCTTTTACACCATTTTTTCCCCACTAGAATATAAGCTTCATGGGAACCTAGTCGCTTAAACAGTGCCTGGCACATAGTCCATGCTCAATGCACACATGTTGGATGGATGAAGAAACAATTAGATGGGATAAGATATTGCATAAGCTATAGAATAGGGAATAGGTGTGTTTTAATGAGATCAGTTGAAAGACTTCTATATTAGAGAAAGATAAAATCATGACAAAGTGCTAGTTAACTTGGATAGATCTTCATCTGCCCATGTGCATTCATACAGTAAGTTTCCTTTAGTGTGAGTTGGCAGGACTTTAGGGCCCCATTCCAGGCTGCTGTACGATCTCTTCCCAACACTCTTGGAAGGTGGTCTTTGAACAAGGAAAGCCAGAGGTGCCTGGAGTAAGGTAATCATACTTGCAAAATGTATTGGAATAGGCCTGCCCTTTTTTTGTGGTTGTGTATGACTCAAGTATTTTTAATTTGAGCATTAGAAATATTTTTTAAAAATCAGGGTGACAAGGAGGTTCATCATACCCCTATTGCTAATTTTGCTTTATGTTTGAAAAGTTTTATAATACTCAATTTTTAATGTAGATTACCACCAATTTGAACCAGTTGAATTTATAAAATTCCTTGCACCCATGCTAATATTAAAATAGAATAGTAAAATAGAAATAGAAAATATTGTGTATTGAGACTTGTAATGCACATACGAGTTTTTCATAAAGTTTACAAAAATGGCATGGGTATATCTAAATTATTAATACTATATATTCATGGCTTGGCTATTAGAAGATCACTTATTAAATTTAAGATGTTTAACATGAGTTATTCAGTGAGTAAGCAGATACTTAATTGAAGGAGATGAATTCTAAATTTTTGTTTATAACTATTTTCAACCACTGTGAGAAAAAAGAAAAATACAATCAGTCTGTGTATGAAAGACTATTGTGTCCAATATTGTTTCTAATATTGGTATTACAGTTTTTTAGAATTAATCCACAAAATGCCTAAAACAACTGATTGCTTTGAGTAAGATGACCTTGTTTTAATTTGCATTATACGAGGACATGCACTCTAAAACTTTAATTACAGTGGTGATTTCTGGTCATAAGATCATAATAAAATAAGTGGTGAAGATCTAAACAATTGGGCTCATTAAAGAAAAATCGTGTATTAATGACTCCACTTCTGTGCCTATGATGATATAAAAGTTTGTCTGTCGCAAGAAAGCCAGTACAGTCTTGTGCCACCAAGAGGACAGGGTTATGCGAGGGTATCAGAGGGAAGGTCAAGAAAAAGTAGGAGAAACTAAAGTGAGAGAACAGGTATATAAAGGGAAATTCATTGTAATATGCATTTGTCTCTTGGTATTCGCAGGAGATTTGTTCCAGGACCTCCCACGAATACCAAAATCCAAGGACATTCCAATCCCAGATAGAAAATTATGTGGTATTTGCAAATGATGTACCCACATCCTTCCATACACTTTAAATCATCTCTAGATCACTCATAATACTTAATACAATGTAAATGCTATGTAAACAGTTGTTATATTGTGTTGTTTTAAAATTTGTATTACGTTTTATTGTTGTGTTGTTATTTCATATTTTTTTCCTGTATATTTGTGATCCTCGGCTGCTTGAATCCAAGGATTCAGTACCTGCAGAGATGGGAGGCTGACTGTAATTGTCAGTGGGGACATATATGGGACAGTGTTGAACCTAAGAAACAAATTATTTATGAACAAACAGCAGTCACTCACCGTTTATGGTTTGAATTTAATGTAGCCTGACATTCATCAGGAAAATGTTCTGGCTTGAATGGATTCTTTGCTGGTCTCAATCATTCTGGAGCAGCAAGGGGAATGTACATTTTTCTCAAACTATCCCTTAGAAATATCTATATCAAAGTAAGTGTGCTGGACAGAAAGCTGAATTACCTATAATATTTTTTGCAGTTTGGAAAGATAATTAAAAATGGAATAAAATGGCTTTATCCAGATTATATTATGTATCAATTTTTAATAAATTTTTGTCACACAGAAGAAAAAGTTCATTTAAATAATATATAACATATCAATAAAAAGAATTTATACCTTATAAAAACCAAAAATGTGATGATGATCACCAGGGGCACACCTAGGGTGGGAGAGTAGGAATGTCCAGCCTAGATTTAGTTAGTAAAGAGCAGGGGTAGGGGTGGGGGTAAATTGTCTATAGAGAATAAAATATATGTATATATATATGTATCTAACCAAAACTTATCTACATCTATTAGCACTATGCTCCAGCTTTTGTTGGTTTACATTCTAGACCAGGTCTGGCAAACTTTTTTTGCAAAAGGCCAACTGGAAAATATTTTAGGCTTTACAAACCCTGCATCACTGTTGCTACAACTCTGCCTAGTATCTGGAAACCAGCCGTAGACAATCTGCAAACGATGGTCGAGGCCATCTTCCCATGAAACGTCAGCTGCTCCTGTCTTCCCGGTACAAAGGGCACGCGTTCCCACCGAGCAGCGCGGTGGCCTTCTGAGCCCCTGTGTGGGGAGTGGCTTCCCTCCCACTGGCGTCGGTCTGAGCCTTGAGTCTTGCGAGCGGACGGGACCTGGAGCGCACCCTCGCTGAAGCCCTGTGTGTTCGGTGGGCTGTTCTTGGTCTCGTCCCTCTGCAGTGAGATACGGGTGACACCAGGCTGCTCCTCCTTCGCGCGGGCTGTGATGCAGACCACACAAAGGTGAGCCGCAGAGACTTGCAGCCAATGGTAAAGCTCATTGTTGCAAGGGCTCCAAGTTTGGGATTGCTTGTTTCCACAGTGAAACTCAGCGAAAGCCAGCGGGTACATTTTTATCTTAATTCAGTATCGATCTTAACTCATTTAGACTAGGGCAGGTGGAATCACCTGAAGGCAGTTCATAAAGTGTTGCCCATACAAAACGTGATTTCACAGTATTTCAGCATCTAAATGAGCTGCCAGGGAGCAGAATTTAAAGCAATGGCACTTATGTGAGACATTCTATTCTTCCTTCCCACACATCAATCCCCATCTATTGAAACTGAAAGCAAGCTGAATAAAGATTTTAAATCACCCACTTATTATTTAATTCAGACCAAAGCTTTAAGTCCCTTCATCCAGTAATCTCAATATAAAGCTATCTGACGCTGTGATAGAGACCCTTATTTTGCACCTACTCAACAGGCTCCCGTAGACGCCTGAGCAGTGCTCATTAACTTAATCCCTTTTGTTGGCTTCTGTAGGGGACAAAGTGGTTGGAGTTATTTTTATATGGGAAGTCTTTCACAAATAGG
>CAUYRT010013440.1:0-16544 GCA_963574885.1 Lepilemur ruficaudatus
CTCTCTCTTACTATACTTGCCACATTCAGTTGAAATTGTTTATAAATTTGTCGCTGTTGGTAAACTGTGAACTGTTAGAGGAATGGATGTTTATTTTGTTCACTGCTATTGCTTAGCTCATTGTTTGCTGAATGAAAAAAATAATGTGGTAAATGGTCTTAGAGAATATAAAGTACTTGGGGACACTGGAGGATTGAGTCCTCAGTTCTCAGAGAGTCAGAAAAGCTGTCGCGAAGCAAATACAATAGAATTTCAATGGAGTTCAGTGGCCAGTGCAGTGGCATGGGGAGGTGGAAAGTGGTATTTGCTAAATACTGGGGTGTGTGTTCTGTGCCCACACGCACACACACACACCTGCCTTACATTATGTTATTCAGACTTCCCCAGCAGTGCTAAGAGCAGTGAACTCCCTCTGCCTCTGTGGCTGGGATTGTTGCAGGTGGTGGCCCTTTTAAATTAGGTGGTCAATGAAGGCCCCTCTGAGGAGGGAACTTTTATATTCAAACCTGAATGATACAAAGTGCAGTGGTCTGGAGGAAGTGCCCCAGGCAGCACTAACAAGATCAAAGGCTCTGAGGCAGAAAAGAGCTTGGCATATTTGGGGAAATTACGGTTCAATACAATAATAAAAAAATAGAAACTGGGTGGTAGCGTGGTGCAGGGGAGGCTGCAGTTGGGGGAATGTGGTGAAGAAGAATAGCATCCCGATGGGATGCAGTCAGAGAGGTAGGCAGAGACCAGCCACATGCATACAGAGAGCAGTGTTTCTCACACTGTAGGTCGTGGCACATTACTAGGTCATGAAATTAGTTTGTGGTACGCAGCCAGCATGAAAAAAGAAGACATAAAATAGCAGCTTAACATACTTGTTGAATGTAATAAGGGTAACTTCCATAAACTTTTTTGTTTTAAATTGTATATATATTGTGTGTGTACTGGGTTCTCTTGTAAAATAGCTTTCTCACTGTGAGTCATGATCTATAAAGTTTAGGATATGGTGTACTTTGAAAATATATACTTTCGAAGGCAAAATAGTTCAAATATCAAGCAAGTCACGCAAATTGTCTCATTCTTCTTTTGACCTAGTGATAATGTTCTTACTGTGTGGCAGAAAAAGCTCTGAATTTAACAAAAGCCTGAGATTGGCTAGAGTAAAATTTTCAAGTTTCTTTCTGCATCCAGCTCTCTCTCCTACATCATTTGCCGTCAGTCCTTTATGAGAAACGATGGGCCTTTAGCCACAGAAGAGAAATAGATGCTGCGTCTTTGTGTCCAGTGTAGCCGCTGGCGGATATATTGTAGCAAAGGATGAAGTCCTTTCTGTAAGCAGCTGAGGATGGGGGTGGTTCTGCTGGTGTGGCTTCCCGGCCACTGCAGTTTAACTGTCTGATCAGCTTCTGTCTGCGTCTAATTTGTTACAGTTGTGGCTTTCAGCACCAGCTTTAAGTTCTGGTCACAAATTCTAGAACCATCTTTATTGTGAAACAGAGATAAGCAATTGTGGTTCACAGTGTCTCTCATTTATGTTGCTTAAAATGAAGAATAATCCTGGAGTCATCAATGTATTTACTTTCATGTGTAAAGAGAATAGAAAAGTTAATTCTAATCTGTTAGTCATATTTGACTAACAGATACGAATGTTTTGTGTCTTCTAAAATACAGCATTTATTTCAATATTGTTACCCTAGATGACCTGCTAGTATAAAAAGGACTTTAAAGATTATCAGCTGTGTTCCATAAGAATTATCTAAACCTTCAAAGTACAAATGCCTCGCAGTTGTTTTAACAGAGCCTTCAAAGACAGTTTTAGTGATTACTAAAGAACAAGATTTTATTCCATGAAGTGTTTTTCAGCTTCCTACTTTATTTATAAAGTTTGTTCTAATTTTAACTAATTTATAAAGTTTCTTTAGCATCTGCTTTTTATTCATCCGGAATTCCTTCTGTTACTTGGACTGCTAATTTGGAAATATTTCGGTTCTAAAGTTCTGCACGATTTCATTTACTTAAATTGAATCAGAAAGTATAGAGCTCAAATTAGAAATCTGAAACTTAAAAAAAATCTTTTTATCCTATATTTTTATTAAAATGCAAGTTAGAGCCTGTTACGTTCTTCTTTAACAGGAAACGGTAGTGTTTGCAAAACTAAATAGGAAATGATCAATATAATACCCTAATTTTTCTTACATGTAGCTTTTGTTCTTTCCCTTTTCTGCCTTTTTATCCCTCATCTTTTCTTTCTTATTTACCAATTATTCAAAAAAGTATTTATTGAATGCTTTCTGTATTCTAGGCACCGGTGGCTATATATTGATTAATAAGATAGCACACAGTGGCTCCCACCTCACGGAATTTATAGAGCAAAACAGATATTGGAAAATAAATTACAAGTTTAAGTTGGGTTACAAAAGGAAAAGTACAGGTTGAGGTGGAAATTAATAATAAAATAGAGGGATCTGTCCTATCCTTGGGTGGTTAGGGAGAGCCTTCTTGATGATACAACTTTTTAATTCCTTTTTTCCTTAGTTTGGGAGAAAAACAATATATGTAAATAAATAAATAAACAAACGAGGTCGCCTTGTGTGGTGATAAGCGCTATGAGGAAAACTTAAGTAATGCAATAGTGGATGGTTCCAAGGACAAGCAGCCTTGGGTAGGACGATCAGGAAAGGTCCTCACAGACTGGCTTTAGCACAGCGGTTCCTTCTACGGGAAGACAGGGAAGGTCCTCAGGAGGATGTGACTTTTAAGCTGAGACCTTAATGATAAAAAGAAGCTTGCCAGGTGGCATCTGGGAGAAGAGCATTCCTGGCAGAGATAACAGGGAGTGCGGAGGTGCTTTGGAGGAATAGAAAGGAGCCAGGGTGGCTGTGGCCTAGGGAATAAGAGAACTGGAGGGGGAGAGATCTGAGAGGCAGGCAGGAGCCAGGAATACTGAGGCCTGTGGAACTTGGGAAGGATTTTATTCTAAACGCAACGGGATAATGCACCTCATGCATTTTACCTATTCCATCAAATAGTTTATTTTCCTTGGATTTGCCTTATTTAAACTTTAGCCATATTAGTTTTGGTCTGTTGGTGCCTATTTGCTTTTCCTCCTACCTGTAACATTTAATGGTTTTAAAAACTTTGAAAAAATATTTTTCTGTCTTTTATGTCTCTGATCTTGTCTTTGAAGATCAGAGACTCCTAATTTCTCACCTTATAATTACCGTTTCATAATTTATTTCTCCTTTTCTGGACTTTCTCTGTTTCCGTAATATCTCCTCTAAGGTGTGGCGAGCAGAGCTGCATATTCCAGGTGAGTGTGCCTTATAGTTTTCTAGATGGATGTTATTTTTTCTGCAGTGATTTTCTCCTAGTACCTTTCTTGATGGTGCTATAGCATATGATTGAAGTGTCTTATTCTCTAGAAATATCTCCAGCATTTCAATGAACCTCATAGTCACTTTTCTGCAAAAACTGTCTAAACTACTTCACTTCCAAAAGCTGTTGATATTTTAAGACTTTCTGTTAATTAGATGTGAGAAATTGTAGCTATTAAAATGTACTGCTCATTTCACATTTATTTTCTGGTACTAGACACTTTGCCCAGTTAAGTTGCTATTGTTATCTCTTCTTTATCTCTTCTGACTCAACTTGCGTGAGTCATATTTCTTTATTCTTCCAAATGTGTTTTCATATGCATGCATAATGGCTCTAGGACTCTGTGCTACATGTAAATTTAATCTGTTGTTTTCCATAGCTCCAAAATACACAAGTTAAATATACATGCTATAAATGTTTTTCATATACATTTATAAGTATATTTTAATTGCTCTGTTGTAGAAATATAGGAACACTAGTCATTTTTGGAGATTAGACTATATAGAAGTAAAAACAAAATTAATCTGTGATATCCCCACCTGTATAGCATCACTATTAATATTTTAGTATAATATCCTAGGCACATATACACTCATATACATACATGTATATATCTTTTAAACGTGTTCTTACTGTATTCATTGTTAACAAATCTATTTTTTCCCACTTAATATATCTTGTACATTTTTCTAGATCAGTTTTTAAGAAATACAGTCAGCCCTTTGCATCTACGGGGTCCACATTCACAGATTCAACCAACTGGAGATAGAAAATATTTGGAAAAAATAAAACACTCAATACAACAATAAAAAATTGAAATAAAAATACAGTATAGCAACTATTTACGTAGCATTTGCATTGTATTAGGTATTATAAGTAACCTAGAGATGACTTAAAGTGTACAGGAGGAGGCTGTATTAATACACAGGTTATAGGCAAATGCTGTGCCATTTTATATAAAGAACTTGAGCATCCATGATTGCAGTATGGGGGGGTGGTCCGGGAACCAATTGCTCTGGATATAGAGGGCCAACTGTATCTTTTAGTCTTTCATTTACTCTGATTTAACCAATCCACTTATTAATTTGTTCTTTTAACACCATAATTAACAAACATTTTTGCAGACATTTGTAATTATTTCCTTAGAATAAACTAGAAAGGGAATAAATAGGTGAGAGGCCATGTATGTTTTTAAGGCTTTTGACGTACATTGCCAAATTACCCTCAGAAAATTGTTACCAATTAATGCTCTGCTCGCTGTGTGCCATGGTGTCTGTTGCTTCTAAACTAATATTTCTATACAGTACATATATACACCTAACAATAGATTTGAAATGTTAATAAAATTTTCTCCTGCTTTGCCCAGAATATGAGAGAGAAAGATTATAGTCTACGGCCGTACCACCTTGAACGCGCCGAATCTTGTCTGATCTCGGAAGCTAAGCAGCGTTTGGGCCTGGTTAGTACTTCGATGGGAGAGAGAAAGATTTTAAATTACTATATTTTCTGTAGATGAAAGACATTGTTACACTTAACTACAGTATTTCTCTGTAATTATTGTTTTATATCTCTCATGGATTGTTAAAATTCAAAATTTATTGTCTGTATGTAATGAAGGAGATAAAATTGGCCTTTCCTTAACTGATATTCACAGATTATCCAGTCTTTGCTTATCTACCTGTTTTGAAGAAGCAGCCTGTTATAATACAAAGGAACTGGTGTAGAGCTGTACATCTAAAATTTCCAGTGTTATTCCAGCCCTAGCTTCAGCACTTACGAGCTGTGTTTTATATAATCATTCTGGGCAATTATTTTCTCTTCCACAAAATCAAAAAAATCTGTTCAAATTACCTATCCATTTTTTTCATGAACATCAAATAAGATAATATATATATATGAAAGTAATTTACAAACTGTGTTATTTTCCTATTAACCAGATTATTGCCTAATAAACCAGATGTTGCCATTTCCCCAACTAAGAGATAGTTGGGGAAAATGGAAGAGGATTAAAATCTAAAACTTTGGAAATATTTGAGGTTAATGGTGTTATCTAGTTTTATGGATATTGAAAAATTTACTTTTATATATTAAATTCCTTCTTCCTCAATTTCTCTTACCGATTTATTTTCCTAATGGAAACAGTAAAAGGTTGGGGAAAAGGGAGGGAAGGATAGGAAATGGCAGGAATAGGTCTTGAGACCAATTTCGATAACCCTTCATGCTTTTTTAGGGTAGAAGCAGCTAAACATGTGGTATGTATTTAGCAGGTATTCATAGATCTAGGATCTATGAATTTATCCTCAGCTTAAATGGATTAGCTGGGAACATTTACTTTTATTGCTGGTTGTGTGAGATTTTATTATTCAGTAATTGGTAAAACTACAGTGAGGCCATTCACACCCAGTCTGTTTCTTGCTATTATACATGGGCTCAGAAATACGGCTTTGGAAAAACTGAAAATCCTTCCCTCTAGTGGCAAGTATAGTTCTATCGTTTATGTTAAACCGTCTTGCTTTTTAAGTAGCTTATTGAATTTTACTGCATGTACCCAAATCTATAAAAGGTGAATATTTGTATATCATAGGTATTTGAATATTTTTCATAGTTAAAAATTTTTAAGTTTTATAACCAAAGGGAGAATGGCTTCTATAGTAACATGATGACTTTTTCCTAGCATTTCCAATTAAAAGTAATGGCCTTAAGATTTTCTTGTCTCCCAATCCGATACCCTTCACACATAGTTGAGGCATGCACTGTTAGAACACTTTTAGAATCAAACTTGAAATACTAAGCATTGAAAGCTGGACGTTGGTCATAGCTTCTTGAACTCATCTTTCTGCCCTACGATGGGGTTCTTGCAACATGACATATATCAGAGATGAATAAGACTAGATCTTTCTCTTAAGGAGCTCACAGACTTGGAGGAAGAGAAAAGGCAAGAAGAGAGATGTACGTGATACACTGTAACATTGTAATACTAAGAAATTCAGTTTCCTCATTTGTAACATGAGGGTGATAGTAATAGTAGCGCCCTCATAGGGATGTTGTTGCAATCAAATGATACACTGTTTAGCTCAATATTTTATACACTGTAAGCATCCGGTATATATTAGCTATTATTATTGCTGCTGTTACTGGCAAGTATTAAGATAGAGACCTACTGAATATGGGAACACAGAGGAGAGACTAATCACTAGGAAAGAATGTTAATTAAACACAAGAAGGTTAGTGGACTTTACAGCTTTTTCTGTGCTTTTTCTTTTTAGATCTGTAGATGCATCTAAATCCAAAATCAAACTTACGCGTACTAATGCCAGCATTGATTCCCGAAATTTACCGGAAGGCATTTGGAAAGGGAGTAGGGAACTATATCATTGTGGTTCAGGGTTCAGCCTGGTGCCCTGTACAATTAAGTGCTTAACAGGTGCTTTTTCTCCCTTTCTTTGAAGCATTTTTGTTCATTGACTCAGATGTAACCTTTGGGTGAGTTTTGAGTGGTGACTATTGGGAAGTACTTGAGGTGTTCTTATTAACATAATTTTTAAGCAAATTCTTTTTGGTTTAGCCTTTCAAGATGTACATTTTTAAAGTTTACTTTTTTTTTTTTCCAGATTTACATATACTTTAGCCACATTTTCCAGGCCTGTGTTCAGATGACACCCCGTCAGAGAGGACTTCCTTGTTTACCCTTCTAAAGTAGCACCTCTGGTTGTTCTTTGTGCCCTTACCTTCTTCACCTTCTTTTCTCATTTTGGCACCTGAAAAATACATTGCAAAGCTACAATTTTAATGATAGTTAGTCTGACATTTAGATGGCATTTGCCACTTTTTAAAGGCATTTAAGATTCTTAACTAATTCATAGTGTCTTTTGGAGGTAGGTATTGCACGTAGAGAGTTGGGAGATCAGTATCAGTAGGGAGCAGGAAGGTGCAAATGTCCAAGGAAGAAGGACAATGTTCTGAAAAGATAGTTGGAAAGAAAGAGAGTTAACTTTCCACTGAATTTTCTAGTTACTTGGTAGATACCAGAGTAGACAACTATTTCTGATCAAGTGTATTCACCACCAGGGAAAAGTCTAGAATTCTAGGTAAAAAAACAGGACTCTTTTAATCTTACAGAGAGCTCTAGTTTCATTCATTCAACAGTTATTCTTAAGTTCCTGTTGTGTGCCAGGCACTATTCTAGGCAATGAATGACAAAGTCCCACCCTATGGAGCTAAAATTCTGGGGAGACACACAATAAACAGATAGACATAAAATGTAATGTCATGTATTAGTGTTATGAAAAAAATCAAGTTATGGGGGACAGAGGGTGAAGAAAGTAGAAGGGAGTTGGTGTTTACTTGGCTGCTCAGGAAGCCTCTTTACGTTCTGACCCATGAGCAGAGACCTGAATGCAGTGATGCGTGGAGAGCCCCGGGAATCCTAGCAGGAGAGTGGTCTAGACAGAGGCAACAGTCAGGGCAAAGATCCTGCAGTGGGAGCCTGCTTGGTTTGTCCAGGAATCAGCAAGAAGGCCACTATGGCTGGGGCAGAGAAGGTGAAGGGAAGAGGATGGCAGAAGATGAGGTCAAGAGGTGGCCCGAGGCCAGGTCGTGTAAGCCTTGTGTGGCCTGAAATCAGAAAATCTTAGAGCTGGAAGAGACTGGACTCTTGTTAAGACCAGTGATTCTAAAACTGAGGTCGTGACTTATTAGTGGATTGAGAACTCTGACTTGTGAATAGCAAACAGCCTTTAAAGAACAGTGTAAAATATCAGGGCATTGTATGTCACGAGGATAAGAATTGCTTCAGAGAACTTTTTTTTCAGTTGTGGGGCATGTGTGGAGATGCGTGTATGTGTACTGGTTCCAATCGAAATTTTGTTCTTGCTATAGGTTCTGGTAAAGAAAAAAAAATGTTTGTGAACTACTGATCTAGTCTTATCCCTACATTTTATAGATAAGGAAGCCAAGTTGGGGCATACTCAAAGGTCTGCGTATCTTCTCCCCCAGTGTGGTCCTCTTGCTGGCACACTGCACTCCCATCTAGGTGTGGCATGCACGTCGGTGTGTGTCTAGGACTGATTCCCTACTGAATTATTAATCGTTCTAACTTCTAAATGAAGGAAAGGAATTAAAAATTCTAGTTAATACCCTGTCCGTTAGTGCCCACTTCAGTTCTGTTTTGTGCACCTCTTCTACTGTTTGTCGTATTAATATTTTCCTTTTCTTTCTCTCTTTTCTGAAATACCCTTCCATTTCTCCAGGAAAGAAAGATATCCAAAGTGAAGAGATAAACAGGGAGAGAAAGAAATCTAGGACCAACAGAGAGGGAGAGGGACAGACATCCAAAATCCAGGAGAGAAAAGAGAGAAACATGCAAGGCCAAGGAGAAGAAGTAGAGGCATCTGTGCCCCTGCCTATCACTCCTGCTCTCTCTAGGATCCCCTCTGTTCTTCCAGAAGGCTCTAGTCTCCCGAGAAGGCCGTGCTGGCAGAGAATGAGTCCACCTACTTTCAAAGGACGTGCATTGGGAATTTACCTTTCTATCTAGCCTTCTGGCTTTCACAGTGAGGACTCAGTGATGTGCTGAGGAGGGAGAGTGAGCCCGTACTTTTTCTCTCTGACAATCCCAGGCTGGCACATGGAGGCCCTCGGTAAGAGGGTTTGCTTAAAAGACTGTCCTAATTATTAGAGCTCTTGAGAAACTGTTTCTGTGTGATACAGCTAAATTCTTACTAATACAAACAAGACATTTATAACCTTAAAGACAAGATTAAGCTCAAAAGAGACATAATTTTAGAGAATTTGTAAGCAGCTTGATGAAATTAATCCAAGGGTAAAAAGATTCTTGATTCTTTTACATACATACGACACACATATGCTACACACATACACACACACTCTCCTGATTAGAATCTTTTTTTAATGTCATAAGGAAGATATTCTTGAAATAGTTTAATAGCATGTAAAAAAATTATTGATGAGTGGGCATGGTGGCTCACTCCTATAATCTGAGCACTTTGGGAGTCCAAGGCTGAAGGATTACTTGAGGCCAGGAATTTGAGACCAGCCTGGACAAAATAGTAAGACCCGGTCTTTACCAAAAAAAAAAAAAAAAAAAAAATCATTGTTTTTAATTGTTTAAAATCGAGTAATTTATTAGAGGTTAGAAAGCAAGTGAAGAGAATTTACCAGATGTCACTCATTTTCCATAAGAGTGACTTTGAATCTGATAATTTCATCAGTGGTTAAAATAAAAGCTTTACACTTACTTGTGACTGACTGGTGAAAGGATAAAAAAAAATAGGTCCTTTTTATGCAAGGGATTTGAAAGAAATGAAAACATTGCTGTGGCACATGCTGCCTTTTTCATTAAAGCATTTCCAGTCTGGGAGATTCTGGAGAGAAATTGAATTTCCTATGTAATTTAATTATTAATAATAAAATGCTCCTTGGATTATTAATCCTTTTTTTGAAAGGTTCTTTCAACAAGTTTGTTCTTCTAAGCATGTAAAGTAAAAAAGGAGAAATGATTGATGGAAAATTTTAAAAATAAAAGCAATTTTATCTAGAAAAAAAAAAAATTTCCTAAAGTCCTGATGACCGGAGGGGATATATTAAAAATAAAAAGAAACTCACTAACTTAGAAATCAGAATGGGAAACTTACTTCTTAATAGTTAATATCTACCATTTATTGAATGCCGGCTATGTGTTAAGTTCTTTTCCTATAAGGAAACAGTCTCAGTTTTTGAAAACACCCAGGGTTATACAGCTAGAAAGTGGTAGGGCCTGGATTTGAACTTGTTTAGCCTAGAAGTCTTTGCTCTTTTTAGCCTACCACAATTGCGGTCAAGAGGTTTACAATTTTTAAATTTTAAAGGAGTAGCTCTCTTCTGCTTTCGTATAGCTATAGAGAGAAATGAAGAACTTTAAAAACTTTTTTGAAAAGCCTCAATTTTTAGAGGATATGAGTGATAAAAATTTTTCAAGAAGTCATAATTCATACTTCAATACTTGATTAGAGCCTCTACAAAATTATTATGATTTAATGTCTGATTACACGGCTAAAACTTAGAGGTGTTTGTCAATGGCTGTGCGGCCTGGCTATGTTATAATCCACAGTGAACACTAGGTGGCACTCTTCCATCGTCGGACACATTCTTTCAGGAAAAGATAACCTTTATGAATTTTACTAGTTGCTTATTAATTTTAACCATATTGATGTGTCGTTTGAATGCCATTCATCTAGAAATCGCAGAGGTGCACGGTATCACAGTTTATTTCTCATAGAGTTAAAAACACACATTTTTCCTTTCGTAAGTTATAAAATTGTACCTAAATGATGAAAAGAATAGCCTTCTTTGGGATTAAACTTGCAAATGGTCTTTTGGAATCTTTTGCTCCCCCAGAATATCCTTTCACTTACTTTTTAAAAACCCCAAACAGTAAACTGCCAAATAAAAATAATTTATAAATTACGTGAGATAATGTAGGCAAATGCATTCCAAAGGGTAGAAAAGATTATCCTGATACGAACCTCTTCAGATAGACTGATGATCAATACTTCTAATGCTTGCTGATGTCAAGGTTTTTAGCACTCTTATAGAGGTACGGTTAAGCCGATAGCCACTTGACTCTGTGTCATTTTACCGTGAACATGGTATTTTCTCCAATGACTAATATTAAAAAATACTCACTCCTTTTCTCATGAGGATAATACTGACAGAATCAGTAGCCAACTGTAGCTAATGCCGAATAGTAGTAATTTGCCGTCCGTGTAAATCCACATGTATATTTAGCATCTGCAGCACGTGGTATATGAAATAGAGGAAAAATAGAACCAGTTGTGTTTGCATAGAGCCACCCCTCTGTATCTCTGCAACTAGGACCACGACATACTGCATACAAGGCACTGCACAACCGTAAGTGAATTGCAGAGACTGATTTAGTCCCCATTTTTCTAGTAGACGTCAGTAAACTGTTCTGAAGAAGGCACAACTTTTTCTGTTTGCCCGAAAGTACTAGATAGACTAAAGAACAGTCTTCTCAGATTTCTTAGCAATGACAGTGGTTATCTGTGCCATTGGCTCTTTTCCTAGAGGGAAAAAAGAATAGGAGAGGAGGAGATAAGAAGGGAGAAGGTAACATAAAAGGAACATTCCAGGATGCATCTTAATTACTAACATTGTCAGGGTGGGTTTAGGGCCTCCGTCATGGACCAAGGACGCCTTCTCACTGTGTCTTCTCCTGATACCCCACCTTGAAGTCCTACTGTCTCTTTGTTCCTGGAACTCACGGACCTCCATTTTCCCCCGAAAACCTTTATGCTTTTTATCTCCCAGGAATATTTTCCCCCATGTTTCTGCATGATTGGCTTCTCCTCATTCTGATTTTCACTTCTTCTCACAGAAAACTTAACCGTCCATTCTAGCTGAAGGTGGACTCCCTAGCTCATTGCCCCTGATAACACATTTACTTATTTATTCTATTGTCTTTATAACAATTATTATTACCGGAATTGTGGGTTTTTTTTTTTTTTATCTTCTATGAGGAGAGACAGAAAATTATTAAGTCAATTAGTAAGCCCATGTCAACAGGGCCTTGTCTGTCTTGAGTATCTCCAGGGTCTGATGCAGTGCTTGACAAAGAGAAGGCTTTCAGTATTTGTTGAGTGAATGAGTGAAGAAATGAAGAAATTCACCTTTTCAGGCATGACTAACATTTTAATTGATGATATCCAGTAGATAAATTTTGCTTTCTAAATTTATTCATTCAACAAATATTTAATGACCTCTACCATATGCCATGCAAATACCTAGTCCCCTGTGATGCGTCCAGGAACAAAATGGACAAAAATCTCTTCTCTGAAAGGGCTTACATTCTACTGGGGGAAATATACAATACATAATAAACATGTTAAGTATAATATGATATTTGAAGGTATTAAGTGCTCTAGGTTAAAAGCGAGCAAGGTAGTAAATGTTGGGAGTGCTGATGGTGGTGGTGAATATATTTTAAAGGGAGGTGGCCAGGGTCAGTGTCGGAGAGAAGGTGGGGATAGTTGAGCAAAGATTTGAGGGTGAGAAAGGATGAGCCATGCAGATGGTTGTAGGAAAAGTATTCCAGGACTGCCAGTGGCATGGCTTTGGGGTGGGAGCATGCCGTGTGTTCACGGAACATCGTGGCCAGGGCAAAGTAAGCAAGAATGACAATTGTGGGAGCTGAGGTCAGATAGATAATTGTAGGCCAGATCTTGTAGGGCTTTGTGGGCCACTGAAAGGGAGTTCATGTTTCTCTCATAGAAATAAGAAGTCTGAGTCTACAGATTTTAAACGGAGGAATGAGGTGATTCAGTTTACATTCTTACAGGATCCCTCTAGCTACTTTCTTTGAGAGTAGATGTAGCGGGGCAAGGATGGAAGTAGGGAGACTAGTTATGAGGCTTTAGGTGAGAAAGCATGGTGCCTTGGAGTGGGATGGTTGCAATGGAGGTGGTAAAGTGGTTAGAGTTTGTATTAACATATATTTTGTAGGTAGAATTAATGGGATTTCCTGATGGATCGGATCTGTGGTCTGAGAGAAAGAGTAAGTCAAGGATAGACTTAAAAGATGATGTAGGATTTTGTCCTGAGCAGTGGCAAGGGTGGAGCTGCTGTTAATGGAGATACAGAAGACTGGCGAAGGGGCTGATTTGGCAAAGCAGCTGATTTGGGAGTTCAGTTTTGGGCCTGTTAAATTAGAGATGTCTGTTTGATATCTAAGTAAGAGGCAGTTGGATATAAGAGCCTGAAATTTAGAAAGAGAGCTCTGTCCTGAGAGCTGTTAGCATATAGATTTTATTTAAAGCTGTGAGACTAGATAAGAGGATCAAGAGAATGAGTGTAGCTAGAAATTAGAGGTCCAAAGATAAAGTCGTAAGGTACTCTGGCATTAAAAAAATCAAGGAGAAATGTCTGTACTGGAAAAGAAGAGAAATTTAGCATGAGTAACTTAAACTTCTACCTTAAGAAACCAGAAAAAATGAAAAATAAGAACAAATTAAACCTAAAGGAAGCAGAAGGAAGGAAATAAGGATTAGACTAGAAACCAGTAAAATAGAAAAATGGGAAAATTAATGAAACCAAAAATTGGTTCTTTGAAATAATTAACATCGTCAACATTTTAGTTAAACTGACCAAGAAAAAAGACTGAAGACATAAATTACCAAAATCAAGTATGAAAGAGGGGATATCTTTACTGACCCGATAGGAATTAGAAGGATTATAAGGAAATGCTATGAACAACTTTATGCCATTAAATTAGACAACTGAGAGGAAATGGGCAAAGTGCTTGAAAGACATGAACTACTAAAACTGACTCAAGAAAGAATAGAAAATCTAAATAGACCTATACTGAGTAAAGCAATTGAATTTGGATTTATAAATCTTTCTGCAAAGAAAACTCAAGCCCAGATGACTACCTGGTGAATTCTATCAAACATTTAAAGAATAAATAATAGCAATCTTTCTCAAACCTTTCTGGAAAATAGAGGAGAGAATACTTCCCAGTTCATTCGGTGAAGCCAGTATTACCGTATACCCAAACCGGGTGAACACATCACAAGAAAAGAAAACATCCCTCATCAATGTAGATGCAAAAATCCTCAACAAAATAGAAAACTGGATTCAGCAACACAAAAAAATGGACTATATACCAGGCCCCACTGGGATTTATGCCAGGATGCAACATCTGAAAATCAATGAATCTAATATACCATATTAGTGAAATAAAGAACAGAACATACATGATCATTAGACACAGAAGAAAAATTTACAAAATCCAATGTCAATCATGATAAAAATTTTCAACAAATTAGGAATAGAAGGGAATTTCTTCAACCTAACAAGATTCATGAAAAACCTACAGCTAGCAACACATTTAATGGTGAAAGTGTGAATACTTCTTTCTAAGATCGGGAACAAGGCTAGGATGTCTGCTTTCACCAGTTTTATATAACACTGTAATGGAAATTCTAGTCAGTACAGTCAGGCAAGAAAAAAATAAAATACCTCTGAATTGGACAGGAAGAAATAAAACTGCAGGTATTCACAGATGATATGACCCTATATGTAGAAAATCCTAAGGAATCCACAAAAAAGCTATTACACCTAATGTATTCAGGAAGGTTGCAGAATACAAGATAAATTGATTTTATAAAAATCAATTATATTTCTGTATATCACAATGAACAATTTTGAAAAATTAATTTCATTCACAATAACACGAAAAGAATTAAACACTCAGGAATATTTTTAATAAAAGTGTAAGAATTATACACTGTAAACTACAAAATATTGCTGAGTAAAATTAAAGAAGCTCTAAATGAGAAATTCTGTGTTCATGCATTGGAAGACTCAGTGTTAAGGTGGCAATTCTCTCTAAATTAACAGACTCAGTGCAAGCGCAATCCCTATCAAAATCCCTGTAAGCATGTTTGCAGAAATTGACAAGCTGATCCTAAATTTGATATGGAAATGTGAAGGCCCAATTAGCCAAGACATTTTGGGGAAAAAAACCCAACAAAACTAGATACTTCTGGTTTCAAACTTTACTATAAAGCTACAGTAACCAAGACAGGGTGGAAGTGGCATAGGGATAGACATATAGATCAGTGGAAGAGAATTGGAAGTCCAGAAACAGACCCTTCATGATAAATTGATTTTAAAATACCAACACCATTCAATGAGGGACGAGTAGTCTTTCAACAAACAGTGCTGGGACAATTAGATGTCTACATATAAAAAGATAAATTTAGACCCTTATCTCACATCATGCATGAAAAATAACTCAAAATGGATCATAGACCTTAATGCAAGAGTGAAAACTATAAAGCTCTGAGAAGAAAGTATCTCTATGACCTTCGGTCAGGCAAAGCCTTTTTAGACATGCCGCCAAAAGCACAAGTGACCCAAGGTTCCCACTCTCACCCCAGTGAAAATGGTCTGAAACTGTCAATGGGAAGCAGGAAGGACTTCTACCCTGAAGTATCATTCCAGGTCCTCGGTGGACACAGATATCTATACTGAAATGGGATAACTGAACAGTTCATTAAAGGGTCTAATTACAAAGGTGTGGGCAGAGTTGAGAGGACCTAACAAGGGCTGCTGCAGGAAGCAGGAGTAGGGGTGAGCCACACCAGGTGGTCATTACTACTCCTAGGCCTGTCCAGGGAAAGGGAGGGAGCTACCGGAGAGCGGCTGTACTGGAAGGCCCGTCTGACAGGAGCTGTGGTCTTCAGTAGAGGGGAGCAACTTACCAGCGCAATCTGTCAGGGAGGAAGTGGGGAGAATAAATATCTTGGCCTTGCTGTTCTTCCGTTGGTCTTCAGCCACTGTCTCCTGCCGGCTGAGCCCATGCGAAAGTCCAAGGGTGAGGGAGTGTTTGACGAAGTTCACGCAGGTTGCCGGCCAGGGTCAGAACAGGTTGGAGGAGAGCAGAGGGAAGGTCTACAGGGACAAATGGAAAAGTCTGGCACGTCTATTTCCAAGTCCAGGGCTGCAGTGGCTGTGGGAATAACAAGATTTGGCTTCATGTACTTGCGACCTTGACAACGGTTATTTGGATTGAGAAACTCAAAGATAGTATTTATATTGTTACTTTCTGTGTTATCAAATGATTTCTAGTCCAATAATAGAGTCAGTTTTCTAATTATTAAATGGATAGTATATAATTTTGCTTAAATTTTCTTATGCCACTATAGTAGACTCTGAATTTCTTTTTTTGATTCAGATTAATTTCTCTTTTTGGAGTACTGAGTTTCAGTTAATTGCTGACAACTTGTCCCTGTGGTATAGCTCTTATCCTAGAGTTACTTAAGACTTTATCGAGTTTATTCTGTCTCTTTTTTTTTTTTTGAGACAGGGTCTCACTCTGTTGCTCGGGCTAGAGTGAGTGCCGTGGCATCAGCCTAGCTCACAGCAACCTCAAACTCCTGGGCTCAAGCGATCCTTCTGCCTCAGCCTCCCAAGTAGCTGGGACTACAGGCCTATGCCACCACCACGCCTGGCTATTATTTTCTATATATTTTTAGTTGGCCAATTAATTTCTTTCTATTTTTTAGTAGAGTCGGGGTCTTACTCTTGCTCAGGCTGCTCCCGAACTCCTGACCTTGAGTGATCCTCCTGCCTCGGCCTCCCAGAGTGCTAGGATTACA